>JASXSY010001153.1:0-65130 GCA_034509805.1 Sipha maydis
ATGACTGTTTAAAATTTAAATATTTACGAAATTGCATAAAATAGCGATTTATTCTCAAACGATTTAAAATATTTGTTATAATTCAAAAAGTATAAGTCGCAGATTTTTGAAATTTCTACCAGCTGTTAAGATTGGTATTTCTTTTATGCAATATTTTTTTCAAAATAAAAATAATAACAAAATCCATAGGCACAATTTTTTTTTATAAGCGTTTGAACAGCGAATATTGACATAAAATTACATGTAAAATATAATATAATGTAGAATGTTCTAGACTGACAAACTACATCGCTGTATGCCAACCCATCCTAATTGAAAAATATATTTATCGTTTCAAAATAAAATATACTTTTTACAATGTTTATAAATAACAATGTATTATATCCTAGACAAACATATGAACTCCGTTCAGAATCGTTATTCGTATACAATGATATCTATCATTGCATTCAAATTTAACAAATCCATTATAATAATGACCTATCCTATGAGCGAGGTGCACTCCACCCCTAACTGTACAGCAGAGCGAGGCCCATCCGGTTCTTTTTTAGTTTTAGTTTTTTTGGCTTTTTTTTACTTTTACAACAATTTTTATTATAACCAACATTATATTCAAGGTGCCCTCGTTTTGTATCAATATATAAAAATTACATTTTATGAACATACATTTCTGCCATTTCTGGCATTGGAGACAAACATGTTAGTAGATATAATATGTGTATAGGTCCAGTACTACTGATGATAATAATAATTATAATTGTATTGAATGCATTCGATAGTAATTGAGGTTTTCCGACAGAGAAATTCTAACGGATTATTGTTTTGGTTACAACAAAAATCAAATGTTTTTAAGGTAGGGTGAAGCTCGATCGTTTGTTAATTAAAAACACGGTACCTCCATATTAGCGGTTTGGTACGGGATTAAATACATATTACAATTAGGTACCAACTACTCTTTATCTCGCCTATAGTTCCTTAAGTGTTCTTATATGCTTGTATTTTATTTGAACCGAAGTCAAAAAATGTAATTATGTGCAATGTGCATAGATATTATCTACACCGAGTATGAACGTAATTTCTACGTTAACAAAAAATATTAATATTGAATATTAAAATTGATTATAGTACACAGTATACATTGACTAGTACTCAGATTTTGAAAATTTGAAAAATGACTAGAAAATATGTGCCATAATGAACAAAGTGGTTTAGCAATATTTTCTACGAATTTAATATTTTTTAAAAGCTTGCCAATCATTTACACGTTTTTAAGGAAAACAAAATGATACTAAATAATTATATGTATAAACGATTTAATATTATTTTGCAATAAAGTCATTATTTTATAGCCCAAATTTACGGTTTAGATAATTTGATTGATGCTTTTTGATCTCGTGCAGCCCTAAAAATGAATTGTAATTACCATTTCGATCAGGAATATTTATATTACTTCTCATAAACTAAAATTATGAATCTACGTTCTTTATTAATTAAAAATTGCCCTATAATTAAAAATCTTAGTTTATTTCAAAATAATTTAAATATTTTGCTTTTGATAAATGATAATGTTAAACATCAATATTATTTTGTTTAAGTGCTTTGTTAAAAGTAAAATTGGTACAACTTAAAAACTATATTAAGTACAGCATTGTTGTTAAAGGAAAATACAATTCAATTAGTACATGTATATTTTCTTAGTCTTCTTTTATTATTGTAATTCGAATTTGAAAGGAAAATATTATTGAATTTCCGAGAATAAAGCAATTTAAACATTATTTAAAACGTCGGAACAAAGCTATAGACTGTATAATGTTGTTTGATAGGTATCAATATGTATTTTGTTCGTTAACAATAGTAAGTTTCGTTTTATGTTTATATTTTAATCATTTTGAGCGCATAATTATTCGTCGGGAATAATGTAACGTTAATAGGTTTATAAATATATTTATTTCCTACATATGCGTACTGTTGTTTATATAGGAAGGGCGTTTAAAAGTTTACCTAAGAGAATTATGAGCATTTGTTCTCTGCTGTATCTTAGACCTACTTTCCAATGAATTAATTCAACTTCCGCAGTAATTCTATTCAGTTCACCAGAGGAGGCCGTACTTGAAAATATAAATAAATCAAATTTTAATGTGAATACATATGATGTATGATTGCTGCGTATTGTAGTAAGCAGGGAAACCGCACTTTGTGATTAAAATCTATACAATAATAATAATAATAAATGTATTAAATAAAATAAATAAATATTAATTTACTGATATTTTTTTATAAACTTTTCATCGGTTTTTATCACGAACGATCGTTTCGTAGTTTGAAGTGATGTAAATTGTATAATCCAATAAATTGAAAATTATATACGATGGAAAAAGTTGTAATCAGATTTTTAGAACTTTTGTCCTGTTTTTGTATTTAATAACTGCCTAACCTAACGTATTTATATGAAAATCAGATAGAAAGCAGATATAAGATGTTTTATTGTTCTTAAGATGACATTAATTAACAGTCATGTTCAATTTACGAAACGACCTATTGACAATACAATTTAACATTAAATAATCAATGGATTCAATATGTTCTATATTTTTATATCTTTTAAAAATTATTCACCTATCTTGAAGATCATGGTTACTAAATTACTATCGATACGTTTCATAAGTTTGATTTATAATATTGATAACGAAAACAGATTTAATTAAAAAACCTCGTATTCTCTCTGTACGTTTATTTACAAACATATTTTAGCTGTCACAATGATTAACGCAAAACCTCCGAAATCAGTTACCTACCATAAACGTGTACTACATTTCCTATAAAACTATTGATCTCTATCTAAATCGGTACATTGAATGTTGAAACTTAATCTGAATAATATTTAATTTCAAATTTACATAGAAAAAAAAAAACCATTGAATTTAATTCCGAGTAAAAATGCAAAAACTAATTTACTACCATACATATAAAAAATAATATTTATCACTTAAACAAATACATTTTAGTCGTATATATTTTTGTAAACTTGCATATTATATAACAAAAGTATCTTCTTTTTGTGTATCAAATTTGCTAAAATAAAAATAAAATTACTAGGTTTCTATTAGTGTTATAAATGCTATTATTACTAGGATTTTGTTTGATTCTATTTTAGGGAAAGACCACGTATAATTTACGTTTTAATTTCGATTTCCCATTTCTAAAACATTGCAACAACAACAGTTAATTTCTTCTTAAAGAATTTATATTATAGTTTATTCGATTTTATTCATGAACAAATAGTATTAAAATAAAACATTTTATTATTAATGATTGATTGATTAAAAACATAGATTGTGATCAAGGCCTATTGTAGAAGTAATAAATAAATACATTTTTTTTATATTAATTTATTTTCTTCTATGTATTTTGATCTTTAATTTTTTATAGTTCTAACCTGTAAAATAAATCGATATAATTGAAATCGATACTATTGAATCTAAATTTATTAATAGGTTTTGATGTTACTTCAGCACACAGGCAAGCCATATTTTCTTATTTTTTGATGCGAATTACATGATTGAGGCGAGCTCGGAACAAAGAATATAATATGTCGTATTTTTTACGCTCGTAAACGCGTCAAAACTTGCGAAATCTGGATAGCATGAAAATCGAAATAAAGTGGATTTTGAATTTATTTAATTTTCCCATAATCGGTATGTTTTCTCGACAGTACTGTAGTGGTGTTGTTATTTTGGCAAAGAACCATATATGATATAAATAATAAAAATAATGCCCTGTTAAATTTTTTGAGCGTGTGTGTCAGGCACCACTCACGGTGAGTAGTTAAAAACTTTTCAAACACACTGCGTGACAGGTCGGTTGAAAAATTGGCCAGGAAAATATAAAAAGACGACAGGCGATTGAAAACTCAAAAACATTATTATATTATTTTATTTATTGACAGCCGTGCGCACTGCCTCAGACCGATTGGATATATTGCTCAATATATATATATATATATATATATATATATATATATATATATATATATATATATATATACGTACGGAGTGGAGGAGTATATAAGAACTCGTTGGACGTTCCTACCACCGGCCACCCTTTGTATAAATTGTTTTAAGCTTCTGTACCGTTGCAGAAAACGATAACGTTCCGTCTTGAGAGTGAGAAACGATCAACAAAACATCCGGCCGGCGGCATAAGTTCATTCATCACTATACACGCGTTAGTATTGTAAATGAACAGCCGAAAAAAGAATATAACCAATACAGTATCCACTGAGCACAATATTTGCCGAATGACCAATCCTCGTTTTGCTGGTTCTTTTCGATGATCTTATGTTATTAATCGTGTCGGACATAATTCATAATTACCAGTATATTCTTGTTATTATAGTTATTATAAGGATTTTATGGGAAGAACCTGATAATTTAACTCAATCGTGGTTGTGTACAACTATCTACAATGTTTACATACAATACACTCACTTTTTGCTTGCAAAAAGTAGCATAGAGGTCATTATAATACAATTTATTTGAATAAACATCATATCTTCAAAGAGTACCAAATACTTTAATTAAGAGTACGTACATATTTTCCCGTGCATATGTGCATGGCCCAAAGTTTACTTGCTTGCAGAATCGTGTGCAATTCACCCTCCGAACGAGGAAATAGTTTGTAATCCGTGGCAGATTTTTGAATATTTTAAAATTTGTTGCTATAGATATCACGGTAATCGAGATCCATTAGCCTAGCACTCAGAAGTATGTATTTTGATTTTATTTTATTTTTTCTATAGAAAATTAATAAATGTTTATAATAATTTGTAACAACTAATGTACAAGATTTCGTCATTTAAAATGTGGCACTTAAAACAATTGTTAAGGGTTATGTTTGTTGGGCAGCCTATTACTCCGAGTTAAAAAACTTTAAAGTTTATATTTTTGATTACAATTTCCAATTTTTAATCCAACTTATAACAAATTGGTTAGAAAATTTCTAAAAAAAATTTTAATTTTTATTTTGCAGTTTTGTTAAGTCGAATACAATCTCATTAGAATACTTTCAGAATGAACTTTATTTCAGTTACACCACGCTTCTTATATTGACTATTCGCATACAATTTAGTTTATTATGAATACAATATACGGTAGTGGTTGTTAAACTCGCAAAATCAGATAAAATTAATTTTGACGGAATTTGTATTTTTATAGAAAACGTTTCAGAATAAACAATTTTAACCTGTGCGTATTTACGCATATCTCTTGAATTTCTCCCATTAGAAATATATGCGCTATTGTGAAAATATATATATTATAGTTATAAATATTGTATAAACGAATATAAAATATTTTTGAACTATATTTTGTAGATCTAAGGAGTATAAATATTATACTAAGTAATTTGTAAAATGTAGTTCGGGAAGAACGAGATATTTATTACTATATAATATATAGTATATATACGAGTAAATTATATTACTTTTTATCTCATGCATATACACACACATACATATATATATTTATTCGTATTTATCTGTTGATTTTTTTCACATTAAGAAATATGTAAAATATTCCGTATTGATATAAAAATCCAACATTTTTAATATTTTTATTTTTATGTTCATTTATTACCTTAAAAATCCATATTTATATTTAATATAATACGAGTATATAAAAAAAAATGTAAGAATTATTGTTACTGACTCCATTCAGCTTTTTGATTTAATTTAAAAAAAGACTGAATGGATTGACATTTTCATTAATTCCCCTACTCAATGTTATATGTATCATGTTATTAATCTTATTTAATTTTCTAAATATTATGAATATAATAACAGTTGTAGGTATATTAATTTCTAACATCCATTCAATGAAATACTTTTAGTTCATTTTTACTTTTAGTGTACTATTAAAATGCAAAAACTTTTTGATGACATTAATGTCTTATAAGCAATAAAATTCTCCGTTACTTTACTTTAACAAAGCTCCGTTTGAAATAAAAATATGAATAAATATTCTGTGTATACTATGTTCAATATCCATGAAGAGTTTACTAGTATGATTTATGACTATAAACTATTTTAAAAGTTAAGATATTCGTAGTAAATTATTTGGTTTTTCATAAGAAAAGTACTAGATTATACAAACTGTTAAAACAATTATGTATTATGACATATTAAAATATGAAATATTGACGTAGGTAATAAAATTATTTGATCTAGGAGATTTCGGTGTGCAGCCAGTTTAACGTGGAGTAAAATAATATTATTATAATTTTTGGCTTTTTAATTAACAATAGGTATTCAGCTATAACATATTTTTTTCTATGACAGTTGATAAAAATTACAAACAGATATAAATGTATGTACTAGTTTTATTTATAAACCACAATACTAAAGAAATATGTAATCCAATATTTTTTAGAAACTCAAAATAATTGAAAAGTATGTTAGAAAAAAAAAAAACTCAGTTTATTTATTTATTTATTTTTTTTTTTTTTGTATATAATCTGTAATCTTTAACTTCAGTTTTTGCGATAATGTCATTACACTTAAATTTCTACGATAAATTAACATTTATTAAATAAAACTAGTGAACTAAATAAATTGAATACGGTATATCTGTACTGTAAATATTACAATACCATAAAATGAATGATAAACCTTTTTTACGGGTGAACTTTATATTTTTATTGTTAAAAAATAATATTTTTTAAAACCTATGTTCAGTTTTATTACCGATTATCACAGTATAAAAGAAAAGATAATAATAGTGCATATAGTTATGTTCATGAACAAATTTTTTAAGGCTGCGAACCTTCTATCAACGACGCTACTATATATTAATGATATAATAGGACGGATGTTGTCAACTCTTTACATAAATAATAAAATATATTTTTTCATTAATGTTCAAAAACAATTTAAGTTTAAAAAATACAATTTCACTTACAAAATGGTCTGTAAATATTTGATTCCGAAAATTTTTATTTGTTATTATTATAATTTATCAACGCCTTAGTAAAAAATATAATTTCATCAAAAATATTTTAAAAAATATAACATTTTTATTCTATTAAATCAATGAATTAAACTATCGGAGAATGAAATTTGCATTTTTATAGATAAACTTTTTCGTTCGTACGCTTTATTCAATTTAATTTTATAATACTAGTTAGTATACTGAGTTTTAAAACTTACCAACTATAAACGCGAGTACATTTTTAAGAACTATAGTAATTTTTAGAAGTTTCACGTTTGTAAAATCTTTATTAATATTATTTTAAAACCTGAATTTTAGATTAAAGGATGTAGTCACCTCAATAGTGTAAACATTTAATAAAAAACATTTTAAAAATAAATTTAATATTTAAGCATTTTGAGATTTGAAACCATTTCATATCAAAGTAAATTTTATTAAGTAAGCCCGGTGTATATATCGTTAAATATGTTAGATTATATCATACGTAAATAGTTTTAAACCAAACACATGTGGTAGAATAATTTTTATAATTATTATAAACGGTAAAACGGCAAATATTTCAGAGAAAACTCTCTTTGTGTTTTTTTTTTAGTTATTAAATTGAGAAATTCTCTTAAGACTATTTGTTTTCTTTATAAAATTGCACAACATTTGGAAAATATAATATTTGATAACAAATTGTAGGTATGCAATTTTAACCTATAAAATGCAATAATATTCTCATATTGGAATTAAAGATTTAAAAATTCCAAGTAATGATTTACTTTGAAAGTGTCAAATGACATATGTTGTTGATATCAATATGACATAACTAATTTTCGTTCACTGTCATGAATATACTTTTTACATCGTTATCAATATATATTATCCGACGAATAAAACAAACTGTAAAATAAATTATTAATATTCGTTATGTCATCAAAATGTGTGAATTTTATTTATTTTTAATATTATATTATATTATACAATTATAAAATAAAACATGAAAGATAAAATCTAATTTCTATCACTTAGTTATAAGTATTTAAAAAATAAATTTAATGTAAAAAAAATTGTATGTATATATTTAAAGTGTGCATTATATTATATAGATCTAATTTATTTATTTGAAATTGTATTTAAATCGTATTGCTATATTTTATTCTTGTATTTTGAAATAAATGTCATTTTAAAGAGAACTATATTGATATGTTTACGTTTACTTTGTTTGTCGAAGACACGTACACAATTATGTTATAATAATATATACATATATGATACGTTTATACTTGAAGAAGTATCTATTGTGAGCATGGTTAAATATACGTAATGAGTACACTTTCTAGAATTGTAAATTATATACAAGAATGTTGAGTTTGTATGAATTATATTTTAGTGTATTATTGTGTGTGCTTTAGTATGAGACTATAATGGTATCGTGTTTAATTTATTTCTAATTGCATGGGTTAACACACAGATATGGGTTTATACACAGATTTGCACAATATTCAAATGTACACATACTTGTATACGTGCGTATACTATGAAAATCGTTGCTGTCGTCGAATTTTTATTGTTATAATTTCAACAATACCATATACGATTTAAAAATAACTAAAATGAAAAAATAATAATAAGATTGAAAAAAGAATGTTAATATTTCGTTACTATAATATCATCAAGTACAATAAACAATTAACGTGTCAGGAAAACATACTTCTTACAACTTTGTTTTAATAACTCTTGATGATCAAGGAACGAATGGCCAGATCTTATGTTAAAAGTTATTCTGTAATCTGAAAATTGTAATACTTTGATCCGATTTTCCACATCAGTAAGCTATAGGTAATTATTATCATAATAATTCAATTTCATTTCATTAAATGAATACTTTTCGTTAGACGTGGGCCAACATCAATTGTTACCGAAATTTTCAATTTATGCAATCAATGTAAAACCCAATATCCAATACATTAAAAATCAACATTTGTAAAAACTATGAACGTATACAAAAAAAACCTATATTTTATAAAGCTGGTAACAATTCAGACTAATCGTGAATGTAATATAATGCCATTAATCGTATCAATAATAAACTATATTTGTATCCATATTTCTTAATACTATTTATATGATTCTTTTATGCTGGTGGCTCTTTTTTATTGCGATATCGGTCCAAATGTTGATTTTAATAAAAAAAGAACCAATACCATCAATATCGGCCGATTCCAAATGTTGGGTCCAGGATTGGCCCACCCTTACTTTTCATATATGCTATTCAATTCGTTTGATTGCCATACGTCTAAACCATTTAAAGTTAATATGTTTCACATACTTTGAAATGCAATTACAATAATCTATATATATAAAAATGGAGACAAAAAATTCGAAATTGCATCAGTTGAGTTAACGGCTGGGCCGATTATCTTGATTTTCTTTTAAATGATAGAGAATGTCGTGGAGCGGGTTTATAGGGTTTATATATGGACTTAATTCCACCCCCGGGAGGTGGTCAAACAGGAATTTTGAGATTTACGGTAGAAATTTTTGTTTTTGTTTATAAATGGTTGCTTTGGAGGTTATAAGATTTGAGAATAATATTTATTAATTAGTGGTTAATATAATGAATAACCCGACGTTGCAAGGTAACCAAAAAAAAAACATAAATAAGTACTTTGAATATTTTCTATTTTTTTGTGTCATTAAAAATGCCAAGAAGACGCCAGAATGCCAATTTTTGTCGTTGAACAAATGCAGCTACAAACATGAGAAATAGAAGAGCGCAAATAACAGACGAACAATGCCAATCCGATAGTGCGAATGATTCGTAGTTGACTTACGCAGAGCAAATGACCAACTACGCCAACAGGTACATCGAACATTTATATCTGATTCATTCCTGCGTCTAGCATTCCAGTATGAGCCCGATATTGAATATTATGCTCATTCAAAAGTAGTAATTTGTGCTATGGACAAGGAATGCCTGCACTGCTATGTTCTTAAATTAAAAAATGAGCCAGTTCCTGAAGTCAATTAGAACATTCAATTCATGTTTTCAAATGATATCGTTCGGAGCAACAGAAATAGTTCGTAATACTAATGCAAATGGTCAACAATACAATTCTATACTACGGATTTTAGTACGTTAAGGTTAGGTTAGGATTATGTATTAATTGATTATATTAATCCACCGTATTATGTGAAACTTGGTATAACTTTGATACTTTATTAGATTTAAATCATACACTAAGGTACGTACAAACAGCACTAGGTCCGCGATCTACCGCAGGTAGATTGCCTACCTGATAATATACTGCTGTGAATCAGAATTTTTATTCCGGAGAGAACACTTAAGATAAATCTAGAACATCATCCACCGAATATTAAATAACGAGTTGAACAAAGTTAGAGTTATATAGAGTTGGTATATTTAACGAGCAACGAAGTGCACGGGATCAGCTAGTATATTATATATTTGAGTATGAAATGAGTAAAATGTGTGAGATGATTATGAAATTTCATTTGGTCACATTATCATCTCCTAGAACAGAAATTCGTACAGCGGTATACATTTATTTTTAATAAAAAATAAATTTGGTAAAAATATGTTTGAAATCCTTTTCCAAAACTTGATAATGCATATAACAACGAAACATGCTTACGACAAAATATTGTGTGTGCAACCTGCTTATTTGATATTATATTTCTTTATTTTGAGTTACCTCACTTCAGTTGGCATTTTCATCTGTTATAATATTATGTGAACACGAAAATAAAACAGATGCAAAATTACTGATTGTTTTCAATAAAATCAGTTTAATTTTGAATTAAACATGATCATATATACTGTTATTTATATATAATTGTTTAAAGTATGATGAACATGATATTATTATAATATGTGCCATATGGTTCTATTTATTTGGCAGTCGTTTACTTACTCTGCAGTACACATGTTTAAAATACACCATTTTAATCGCCATTTTCCACACTACAACAACATTGCTGACATTAGTTGTTGAATAGGTATTTTGTGACAGCCAGTCATGGATGAAGTAACTGATAAAACAAATACTTCCATGGCGCATTGTATAGGCAAAACAGGTACATGAATGTGTTCAATACAAATATTACATTTATTTTTTAAATGATTTTCATTTAATTCATGAAAGTATCTTATTAGGTTGTGAAAATCTATATTTTTAAGTACTAGGTTCTGAAATATTTATACTTACTACAAGTCCATTACGGCTTCAGGATTGTTGTGTAATATTTATATTTTCCAACTTATTATTATGTATATACTATATATATATATATATATATTATGTATGCCGTAAAACATACAATCATAATAATGTAATTTTACGGTACCAGATGACAGTACATCTTATATTTTATAAAAAATCTACCTCAAAAATTGATACAATTTTCGAATATATTTTGTAATTTACAATATTATAAATTAGACAATTTTACCGATAAGATAAAATTAAAGATTTAAGAAGATTCACCAACATAGGTGTCTAATAAACTAATTGTTTAAATAATTATTGTTTTTAATATTTTTCGATAAAATTAATTTTAAAATAATTTAATTTAACTAAAAATATACTGCGTTTTTAAGTAGATAATATGTTATAAGTGTGAAAGTGAATATACTCAAGTTTTTTTTATTTTTTATTTTATTTAATGGCGGGAAAAAGCTCGATTTACTACGAACAAATATAATTTCAAAATTACAAAATAACTAATATTTTTTGTATCCTTAGTGTTCCATGTTTGTCAACGCGAGTATGGATAAAACGCACGCTATTCACTATGACACATCACATAAAAGGTCAAATTTAGTAGAAGGCCAAATTGACTGCAGTAGCAGAAGCTTGTGATAGTAATAATTATTTAACAAAAAATCAAAAATACGAGTACATTAATAGAAACATAAAACAATTTATATATAATAATATATTCTGTTAGAAAAATATCATGTTTATTCAAAATGAAATTAAAAAATTACTCACTAAGTTTTCCAAACAGAAACATAAACATACATGTACCTAAATATTCTTCCCATACGTATAACAGTTATAAGTGGTTTTTTAAGTATAAACAATTTCTATTTTAAGATGTTGAATAAAGAAACACTATAAATAATGTAAGATATAAATCGATTAAAAATTATATTTAATCACTTAGAAAAACAAGTCTATTTTTGAATTCCAAAAATTAGAATAATGCTTTGTTGTTTCCAAACATATTTGGTTCCCAAAAAAATCTTTCATTACACAAAACAACTTAAACGTAATACAGTAATTGTCATTATAATATTTATTTACATTTACATAAATTCTTGATCATTAAAATTTTTTTGATTTATGAGTATATTGTAATTAAGTAGTATCATGAATAAATTAAATAATCAGCGTAAAATACTATTAATAAAAAGTTTAACAAAGTAGTATTTGCTAGTAATAACTAGAATAAATTCGTTTTAAATTTCATAATTAAATACAAATTAAATTAATTACCACTTCACCACATATTTAAAGTCAATTGGTATAAATATAAATAAATTCAAATTACATATTTTAGGATAAGTTATTTACGTTAATTTGCCAATAACCTTTGAAAACTTACAATATAATAAGAGTATAGTATACAATTCGAAGAAAATAAAAAGTGGTTAAATTAGTTTAATTTATAACGAAGTATTAACCATTGGTTGCAGGACCGAATTTACTGGAGAGGAGACTGTGAATTACAACCCGAAAGTAAAATGATCGATTCTTATAGTATATATTATTTTTTACTTTTTATTTAAACGCTATGTAGACAATAAATTAATTACAACTAGAATAATTCATACTCAATAAAATATATTAAAATATAAAAGTTTTTGTATATACCGCCATGTTTTTCACAACGTCGGCATTAGCACGACCAGGAACCGGTCCAGCCGACAGCAACGGCTAATCAATTTATTATTATCTTATTGATTTATGTTCTTCTGGGTTAATTTATATTGCTTTTGTATTTCTAATAAATTGTTGTCATCAGCTACTTCAAAATTGTCTTGTCATCTACATAATCTTATGATTTTATAATGATATGATTCCACAAAACGTCGTCAAATAAAGACAACATTTAACAACATTATGGTATTTATTGTAAAATGAAAAACTGTCTTCCTTATCAATCAATCCTTATCAATTTTTTTTCTCTTAATATAAAACCTCTTAGTTCCTGATTGATAAAAATGAAAATGTTTCTTTATTTTCTATTTAAAAATATAAAATGTGGAATGAATACTAAATTATTTAATTCCAAATCATGAATTTGGAAAAAATTTTCCTTAGAATATTTAAATTAATATCGTTATGCTTGATTTTTTTTTTTTCATATACTTGATGATAAAATATTTATTAAATTGTTCAATTAAAATAATCATTATGATATCAAATGTATTTTATACTATAGCTAAGTACATTAATTATGTATAATATATATATATAATTATATTTTCATTATTATTTGTTTTTTATTAATAAATTTGTTAATATGAAGAAATAATAATTTAAAAACTTAACTTTAACAGTAAAATATGGTTTCATAATTTCTATGAAAATGATAAAACAAAACAAATTAAATCCAATTTTTTCTTTCTCTGTTAGTTAATATAATCAAATAATAGTTAATATCTTTATTTTTCAATATATCTCCTTAAAAATATTTGAACGTAATTTTATTATAAAAACGTAAAAATGTATTATTTTATCTATACTAACTTTTTAATTGGTGATTTTCGAGTTATTGTCAATTTTCTCTAACATCATCAAATTATTTTAACATATAAACACCGCAGCCTCTTTTCGTTATTCAAATTATATCGTTAAATATAATAATCACACAAGAGAAATTACATGAATATCAAAATATTCCACTAACATATAAACGTATTGAATTATCCATTACCATTTCCTTTTAAAAAATCTAATTACATCCTCTATGGGTTTACAATAATTAATATAATTCTGTTAGTTTTCAAGAACAATCTTTAATAACTTCCATTTTCGCATTTATTGATATTTGTGTGTGTGTGTATGAATATATGTCTATAAATACGTGTATGTCATAACACTATGTCAACAAATTATGAGTCAGCATTAGCAAGGGTAAGAAAAAAATAATACAAAAAAAGATAAACACATCGTTGGGGACACGTAGAAATGACAAATAAAGAAGATCATAGTGAAGGTTTTTACTGCTGCTACTGTCCTATCTAACCCTCCAGTTGTTCCTTATAGATCATTTCATTTCTCTGGAGACGTCAAACTTTCTCACACAACTCTCTGAACGCCAAATAACCGTTAAAAGCATCTGTAGAAACTGGACGAAATGAAACATACAAGTATTGTTCTATCCGGGCCGACATCCCAAAAAATTACAACTCAAAAAAAAAAAAAACACTTTTTCAAAAGTCTAATAATAGGGGTTTCTTCGCTAAATAAATTTTACTTAATAATAACATCAATAGAAGAAA
The DNA here is from genome assembly GCA_034509805.1 of Sipha maydis. Taxonomy (NCBI): domain Eukaryota; kingdom Metazoa; phylum Arthropoda; class Insecta; order Hemiptera; family Aphididae; genus Sipha; species Sipha maydis. The sequence goes on from JASXSY010001153.1 coordinate 14,503, forward strand.
AAATTGGTTGCATCCTATCGTGCAGTGAATGCGGAATAGAGTATTCAATTTTAATAAACATAAGCTTGCAATGAAAGTGGATAGAAAGACGTTGATTAGTCACATATTCTTATTTTCGTATAATATTATAGGTATTCGTTTAAAATAATTTACATTAAACATTATATTACTTATAAAATATTAAGAAATCAGTAATATTTTGTTTTGATGTTAAGTTAATCATTATTGGTAGCACAATTTTTTTTTTTTTTTAATATTTTTATTTTTGTTATCGTTCAAAGAGATTTAAATGATGCTTAAAAATAATTTCCAAGGGAGGTGTATGACTTTATCATAATTAAAAAAAAAAAAAAAAACCGAGTGTTAAATAATTATACCCATTTATTAAAAAGTTACTTCTCTCATTGATCAAAATTCCAAATATCAATAATTTCTTTGAATCATTTTGAGTTACTGACTTCTTCTAATTAATTAGTTTAGCTTACAAAATTATGATTACATTTAGAATATAAATGGATTTAAACATACACATTTCGATTTTGAATTTTGTAAAAACATTTTTGTTATTTAATTTTTATTGAATCAATCTTTAAAAGTGTCAAATTTTCTAATGAATACCATAAACTCTAAATTATAATTTTCATCATCGAATTATTGTAGTTTTATATAAATATTAAAGGTTAATCTTTTTTTTTCTTTTATAAATGATAAGTTTAAATAAACGAGTATTTATAATTTCAGCTTGTAATATAACTAACAATATGTTTTGTTATGCTGATTTTGTAGAAGTTATTTTTATACATACATTAACACAATGTATATGCACAGTAAAAATTAAATTTATAAAATATAATTAAACATGTAAATAAATGTGCATATTATAATAACTGAATACATATTTTATAAGTTTTAGAGATTTATTTAATATACGAGTATGTTTGTATCTAACTTAAAAAATATACTCATATATTAACCACAAAATGTCTTGATTTATATATGTTTCCAAATTCTTTTATATTTCATAGTATGTTAATTAAATTTACTTTTTTGTTTGTGTCTAATAAATCTCTTTTAAAAAATATGATACAACCTTCGAATTTACTGTATTAATTTTACTTAAAATTGTAATCTTGTTAATATTTTCTACCAATGAAAATTATTGTCATTCAATAAACTAATTAGGTTTTTGTTGTATACATTATGCTTAATTTATCATTTATATTATTTTTAATTTATGATATTGAATTGTGAACCAGTGGTGGATTAAGCACATTGCCGCCGTTTCATTTTCAACTTTTTTTAAAAAAAAAAATAAATACATATAGAAATACATTGCTAGTTAAAATATTCTTTATTATTTTAAAATGGATACAATAGTAAAACATTAAATTATTTTCGTTCGGCTTTTGAAGTTAGCAAATGTATCGATTAAATCTTGAAATTCAATTTTCGACAATAATTCCAATTCAATGCACAAAAGAGCCAAATTATTTTACCGATTTTCGCCAGTAGTAGATCTTAAATACGTTTTAGTTTTCTTGAGGCATGAAAACAATGTTTTTATCGAACAATTAGTAACCATTATGTAGGAGTATATTCTTAAAGCGATTCTGACGTTCGGAAATAGTTCTTCTAAATTTTAATTTCTAAAAAATGTAAACAAACTTTGATTTTGTTGTTTTTTTCTGTTGCATATTACATATAAGTTTTGAAATGCATTCATATGTAAATGTGTTATCATCAATGTCCGTTTCATAAAATTGTTGTAGCTTTTAGCTCCTTGGATAATATCATCATATCATTTGGCCTATGTTATATATGGACGGTGCCCGGGTAAAAGGGAATAAGTCCATTTTTATGATTTTTTTTTTAATGAATATTCTTGTAGATTATTATAATTCACATCGATTGACATTGAAAAGTGAAACAAATTATAGGTTCAATTTTTTATAAAACCTATGTGAAAAAGGGAATAAGTCATCAGCCATTGTACAAATAGGAATAATCTACAAGAATATTCATAAAAAAAAAAAAAATCATAAAAATGGACTTATTCCCTTTTACCCGGGCACCGTCCATATATGTTATATGGTTTATATTCATAAAAAATTTAAATTTATCATAAATATTTGCATACCTAAATTGTTTTCAATTGTTTCATAAATTCTTCCCAACTCTTATTAAAAGAAGAATATGAATTTTAACGAATAGACTACCTAGTTCCAGTTTCTCTTTTAACTATCATCTGATTTGGTTTCAATTTCTGTTTCATCAATTACCGATAAGTAGATTTTACAAAAAAATCATAGATGGCTTTTAAGTAATTAAAAAAAAAAAAGAATTCAACATATTTGCTAGAGTCAACAGCGGACAATCCAATGAGGTTAAGACTATGTCCTCCACATAGTACATAAATTGCTAATGGGTTTAGGTTTTGTATTCTTGTTTTTAATCCTGAGTGACATCCAGACATGTTTGTGGCGCTATCGTAAGATTGACCACGGCAATTCTTTAAATTCAAACCAAATTCTTCGAATGTACCTGTAACTGCATTTAGCATGTCTTTTGTCTGATGTCCAACATTAGATATGAATTATTATGAAAATTATAGAACTATTTATTAAAGTTCTTTACGATTTAACCTAATAAAATTTGGATCTAAATGTGTTTAAATTAATATTGTTATAACACAATATAAATAAATTAATAATATATATTATATACTAGCTGCCCCACCCGGCGTTTCCCGGTTAAAAGTCACCTCAGGTGAAAACTGGGATTTTTTCGACTTCATATTGCCTCATTCGATAAATAAAAAAGCTAAACTTTTATATAAAAAAACTTAAAACAAACAAAAGGAATCCGTAATTTTTAAAAAAAAAAAATGCTCGGTGAGAATGAGGTTTTATTTATTACACATGATTTTGCTTAAAAATAGTCACGTCACAACATAATGTTTCAATTGATATTAATAGGCACACACAGTTATGATACAGTCTGTTAATCAATTTAAAGCTTTCTGATAAACTATATTTTTTGTTTTGTTTTGTGGTGCTTAAATAAACAAAGATGACGGTTTTCCGACGCGCGAACACGCGACGTATAATTGTTCATGCGAGAAACAGGGAAACTCTAAGTTGATTCCGCAAATTTCCAATGACTGGCCTTGCGATTTATTTATGATCATCGCAAAGGCCAGACGTACGAGAAATTGTAGACGTTTAAAATCATACTCATTTCATACTTACTCACCTTTTAAACCTTCTCTAGACTTCCACAAATAATTTAAGATCAAAATGAGCTAAATCGGTTTAGCCTTCTTGAGTTTTAGCAAGACATACAAACAGCATTAGATTTTTATTTTTATAGATATAATATATATTCACTCGTATATTCACTCCTTCTATAATATTAATACCTAAATAAATACCTTATTGAATAAAAAGCTTTTAGGTATTATGATGCATGTTTTACTAACCATTAACATTAGTTTAATCAAATATATAAATGTGTTAAAATTTATTTTATACTCATTATGATAAAAACATATATATTAAAATAATTATAACTATCAATGTTCAAATATTCTAATTTAATAAATTAAAATAATTTCTAGATAGTTCTATATTAATTAATGTTCTAATGAGTTAGATTTAAAAAAGCATCTAGACTTTAATTAGGTTAATTCCAGAGCAATAAGTGCAAGTAAAACTTACTTAGTTGAAAAAACTGTAATTAAAATAATTCATCTGATTTTACGGATTCCAGTACTTCCTAGAATCACTATTGTGATATTGGTTAAAAAATATTTTACGTTTTTGTATTGTATTATGGCTTATGTTAGATTATAGTTTTGTTTCAATTTCCATAATAGTTCCGTATAAAAGCTCTCTGAAAATTCGAAAACTTTACTTATACATTTGTTCTTTTATATATATACATACACACACAGCTATGGGCATTCGTTCTATTGAAGTATTGAACATTTATTTTGTTTTATTTTTCATTAGTTATTTTTCTTGATAGTTATTTTGTGAAAAATTATAAGCTAATTTTTTTTAAATAATTAAATAATTAAAAGTTTAATAAAAATTAAAAACTATTAAATAGTTAATATTTTTAAATTTATACATATAATATATTATATAATTATATATTCAAATGTAAATTAGTATACAAATTAATACTTATAATATATTATATACTTATTAATTTATTCATATGTAAATGAATATATATATATATAAATAAATGCTTAGTCTTGAATATTATAATATTCGTAAAGTACGACCTGTTCCGAATTAAAAATTTATCATCAGGTACACACCAAGTTAATTAAATTGAAACTAAATATAAAAAAATCCTAACTAAAGCGATAATTATAATTACATTGTAACTAAAGCGATAATTACAATGTAAATATTAAACTATGAAAAATTTATTTTCTTGCTTTAAGACTAGTGAATCCATCATCATTTCTTCGACTGCATCCGAATTGGGTTCCGAATTTAAAATTACTACACTAGTTGGGTCCCAAATTATTTTAGGTACTACACTAGTTGGGTACCGGATTTTTTTAGGTACTACACTAGTTCCTGAATATTATTTGGTAAGTAGTACATTATACTAACATTATCCTTCCCATTTTAACAGACATAGGACTGTCTATGATTTATTTAGACCACAGGACCACTGGACAAAAATTCATAGCTGAAAATATGATTAAAAAAATTGCAGGAATAATAAATCGATTCGATTTTTTAAAATTAATGTCATACAAATTTTTTCCAACACAAAAGTGATTTTTGAAAAATATTATTTAATTTTTATTTATATTATATAATGATTTAACATGTTTAATATTTAACTTAACCATACCTGTGGTCTAAATAGATAATAGAAAGTCCTAGGTCTGTTAAAATGGAAAGGAAAATGTTAGTATAATGTAGTACTTACTAAAAAGTATTCAGGAACCAGTGTATTACCTTAAATAATTTAGAACCCAACTAGTGTAGTACCTATAAAAATATGGGACCTAACTAGTATATGTTAATATCTATAACAATCCGGGATTTAACTAGTATATGTTAGTACCTATAAAAATCCGGGACCAAAATAGTACACTATCAGTGATTAGCCCCTAGTATTCGGGACCCTATTCGGATGCTTCGATTTCTTATATGCAAATTCCTATATAATTTCCCTTGTGCTATTTTCATAACTTCATAATTTAAATCACACGTTGTGCGTAAAATTAGAAAAAAGTTATATATTTCAAAAACTGAAATAGAAAAATTTCGTCTTAAAAGAAGAATAAAAATAATGCACAATTTTACACCGCCTCGTAATCCAGGCTCTTGGTGTAGGCATAGTTCACCATATTCTGACTTCGCTATTGGTGCTTTGCAGACAGCACCGTCATAATGATAATGTTGCTCGAGAATCGTAATGATGTAGATGAACTGAATGATTTATTATTAATTACGTATTTGTAAAGGCCTGGTACATCCTCATATTTTAATGTTGTAGGTTCAGATGAGTTTTAGCATTGATTTGTATATTGATAATTTATTTTTAATTAAAATCGTGGACTTGATAATACGGCCTAATAGATGAAGTATAATCTTATGAACATTTTTTTTTAATTTTCAAATGTATATTACGAGTAAGGCGCTTGTTTAAGATTAAATATAAATATTTGGTTCGAGTTGTTATTAGAATTTGGTTGTTTTGAAAGTATATTACAGGTGGAATACTTATAGTTAAATAAATTTCGTTAAGAAAGTTTAATCGAATGTCTCCCTCGCTCTTTATTTTGTTTATTTTATGTGATCGGAAGCTTTGTGGTCCACTTGTTACGTTCAAAACTCTCGGCAAATATAAAGTATTAAACCAGATCAACCATCTTATGCGTGTTTTGACAACTTATTAAGATCTTTTAGAATCACGTTTATCTATTGGGCTTCAATAATATTGCATTCGATTTTCAACAGTGAACGTAAAAGCACGTAAATACACACGTTTCTTGTAAATCTGAAACGAGTATATACAAAATATGTAGGAAAATATTATATAGGTATACTTTTCGACCGATTACGTATTTTGATAATTACAATAAAATCTCGCGTTAGGTAAAAAACCGTTAACGGCTGCATTATAATTCTAGACGGTGGCACCCGATTGAGCACGGTCCCTATTTTGGAACAATTTGATTGAGCACGGTCCATATTTTTTAACAACCCGATTGAGCACAGTCAAATGAATGCAACGTTGCCAATTTCTTGTCCGACTACAATCAGGCTATACATGCGTCTTTTGAAATACTCGTATACTCGTAATTTTTATGCTTTACAAGTCGTATGGTAGGATGACTGACTGTCATAAAAATATGAGTTTTATTGAAATGCAAAAAATCAATTTAACTATAATGGCTTACGATGAATATTTAAGAAATACAAATTTTAAAGATTTATTAAAATATTTATTAGAAGTGAGGAATAAGTATTTATGGATGCCACTTTAAAACTTTGACAAATAATACAATTTGTATAACATAAAAGAAATAGGTATTCAAATAAATATCTATATTAATTAATACCTATATTTGTAAAATAATTTAATTTTATACTTTTATACACTAATTATTACGTTGATGAATATTATAAAATAATTCCTATACATATTACAATTTTAGATTCTGAACGGAGTGAAGAATGTATTGATTTTACAATGATGTGTGTTTTTTTTTTTTTTTTTTGTGTCTGTCGACACGATTTGGGGCAGTAAAAATGCTTCAATTGCCTTATGTAGCAACTTTTCTGAAAGGAAAGTGAATCTATTTGGTACTTTGGGGGGTCAAAAGTAAAAAATTTTCAATATTTTTTAAATGCGACGGGAAAAACCATAAAAAAATTTGGGAAAAACGGGAGTTTTACGCAAAACCAGTTTTCGACATAATCAAATTTTTTATTTTGCTATAACTCAAAAACTAATCAATGTAAATACTTGAAATTTTCACCAAATGTTTAGATTAGCGTTCTCTATACACCATTAAATTTTCAAAGTATTTTGACTTTTATGAAGCTATTTATAGACAATTGAAATTTTCAATATTTTTAAGTATTTTTTTTTTAAATAACGATAAAATTTTTTTGGCTGCCTAGAAAATCTTGAAAATTTAATACAAGGTTTCTTATAAGTTGTTCCTTAACTGATAAAAAAAAATCTAAAATCGTAAGTCACAATTTTTTTTTATAAGTGCTCAAAGTTCCAATTTATACGAAAAATGTAAAAATCACGATAATTTGCAAGTTATTTTGTAGATAAAAATTCATAAAATTTTTTCTGTTCATACTTAAGGTTCAAAATTTTAACACTAGGTTATCTATAAGCTACTCTTCAAAAATCTTTAAAAAAATTTCTACCGGAATTAGAGGAAAAAATGTTATGACTGTTTGAAATTTAAATATTTACGAAATTGCATAAAATAGCGATTTATTCTCAAACGATTTTAAATATTTTTTATAATTCAAAAAGTATAAGTCGCAGATTTTTGAAATTTCTACCAGCTGTTAAGATTGGTATTTCCTTTATGTCATATTTTTTTCAAAATATAATATTGATTTTTAAGCCACTTATAGGCATTTAAAATATTCGATTTTTTTACATTTTTTTTTTATAATCGGTGATAAAAAAAATTTGGCTCGTACAAAATACTTGAAAATTTAATAGAGAATTCCACAGAAGTAGTTCTTAAAGTCATTCAAAAATTATTAAAATCCATAGGCACAATTTTTTTTTATAAGCGTTTGAACAGCGAATATTGACATAAAATTACATGTAAAATATAATATAATGTAGAATGTTCTAGACTGACAAAGATATCGGTTTTTTTTAAAATGCTCTAACTCAAAAACGAAAAACTGCAAGAACTTGAAATTTTCACTAAATCTTTATATTGACGTTTTCTATACATGGTTAAGTTTTCAAAGTCTTTTGACATATTTTGACTTATTTATAGACAATTTAAATTTTCGATTTTTGTTAAATTTTTGTTTTTAAACATCTATAAAATTTATTGGTTGAACGAAAACTCTTGAAAATTTTATACTAGGTTTATAATAAGTTAAACTTATCGTAACTAAAAAATATCGGTGATCGGTTAACTCAATTTTTTTTTATAAGCCCTTAATGCTCAAATTTGTATAAAATGTGTAAAAATCACGATAATTTGCAAGTTATTTTGTAGATAAAAATTCATAAAACTTTTTTTGTTCATACTTAAGGTTCAAAATTTTAACACTAGGTTATCTATGAGCTACTCTTCAAAAATCTTTAAAAAAATTTCTACCGGACTAAGAGGAAAAAATTGTATGACTGTTTGAAATTTAAATATTTACGAAATTGCATAAAATAGCGATTTATTCTCAGACGATTTTAAATATTTGTTATAATTCAAAAAGTATAAGTCGCAGATTTTTGAAATTTCTACCAGCTGTTAAGATTGGTATTTCTTTTATGCAATATTTTTTTCAAAATATTATATTGATTTTTAAGCCACTTATAGGCATTTAAAGTATTCGATTTTTTTACATTTTATTTTTAAAATCGGTGATAAAAAAAATTTGGCTACTACAAAATACTTGAAAATTTAATCGAAGATTCCACAGAAGTAGTTCTTAATGTCATTCAAAAATTATTAAAATCCATAGGCACAATTTTTTTTTATAAGCGTTTGAACAGCGAATATTGATATAAAATTACATGTAAAATATAATATAATGTAGAATGTTCTAGACTGACAAACTATATCGCTGTATGCAACTGCCAACCCATCCTAGTTGAAAAATATATTTATCGTTTCAAAATAAAAATAAATATACTTTTTACAATGTTTATAAATAACAATGTATTATATCCTAGACAAACATATGAACTCCGTTCAGAATCGTTATTCGTATACAATGATATCTATCATTGCATTCAAATTTAATAAATCCATTATAATAATGACCTATCCTATAAGCGAGGTGCACTCCACCCCTAACTGTACAGCATAGCGAGGCCCATCCGGTTCTTTTTTTTTAATTATTATTTAGCTATGTGTTACGGCAACGTTGTACGTATTTTTATGCTCAATCGTGTTATATTTCGTATTTCTATTGTTTAATTGTAACTGTGCTCAACTGGGTAGTGAAAAAGGTAAACTGTGCTAATCAATCGGGTTACAGCCATTCTAGAAGACGACGATTAGTGTAGTATGAATAATATTCATTCACATGTATATATCTATATCAGGGATCATTACCGAAACTGATTACCTTAAACATTTAGGAGTCGAAACTTTAATTATAAGACGGTCAATTTTGATTAGTAACAGAACCGTATTGAAGTGAAATGATTCCCTTGACAAATATTTTATTGGTAGGTATTTTATTTTTTAAGTTTGTTAACATTTTAGAGGTAATTTCGATGATTTTTTTCCTCTTCCGTTTTCTTTGATTTTTATCTATAGGTAATCTTAATTTTCAACTTAATTTTTAATTTCAATATGTATATTTTTATATTTTTCTAAATAATATCAAGATTAGATACCAAACTTATCGACTGGCGTATAAGTTGATGAATACATCTTAAACATATTTTGTAAAATGTAATATATTTAGAGTCTAAAAAAATTATTGATTCGAATCATTTTTAAAACATTTAATTGATAGTAGTAACTTGGTAGTTTTTAGTCCTACGACTTAAAATGTCATCCCTAACCCATGCCCTCTTGCTCTGCTTTGAATACGGACCTGGTAAGTAGTAAAATTTCATAAGGCAGTTCAGAAAAATTAAAGTCGTCAATTTTTTAAATGTTTTTATTATCTTGTGTTGTAGATTATAATTTGTAATGCATAAATCTATGTATGAATAAATAAATAGTTTATATATAAATTAATTAATACGTAGTGTTGTTTACTATTTGTGTAATGTACGACCGATTTTTAATTAAAATTTCATCTTCAAGTACATACAAAGTTAATAAAATAGTGATTCTGCAAATATATAAATAAATAAATAATTTTTTTTCGACTTTGATCAACTAAGTCACACTCCGATTATTAATGTATACAAATAAACTCTGAAAAAAAATAAAAACAAATACAGATGAATATTATACCATCCATTCAATAAACTTTTTAATACATTTTATTAAAAAAAACTTTACAGATCTTAGTCGGAAACAAATACATCAGTCAAACATAAAATAAAATAAATGCCAAGATAACATTTGATTTTTTTTATAACTATTAGTTTTTTTTTTATAAGTTTATTTATATATTATCATTTATACATTAAGTATTAAATATAATAAATAAAAATATTAATTCAAATAATTTGTATGATGTATATTGTTTGATTCAGAGTATAGAATAGTAAAACGATATAATACGAGTAGACATGTCTACAAATGGTGGTGTTCCCAAACAATGTAAAACGAATAATCTTTATATAGAATATGAAGATTAATTTAAATTTAACTTTTGTAGATAAATTTTATTTTTAAGTTTTAAAATAAAGTATTGATAACCAACCTTATTCAAGCACTCGTGGCTTAATAAACTCTTTAACAAATTAATGAAAATATATCTGTCTATAACGGTACTAATGTTTTTACTAATAACCAAAAGTAAGCGATTTTTTTCAAAACCATTATTAATCGGTTCTAGAATTTTTTTTAAAAAACCCGGAAAAATTCTTATATGAACTAATTTAATAATTAGAACCAAATAACCCAACAGGTTATAATCTCTAATCGATATAGAAATGTATAAAAGTGTAAATATATAAATATATATCAAAACATACCACTATCATGAGATAATAGAAAAATTATTTTTATAATGTAAACATTATAAATATATAATTTATGAAAAACGAATTCCCAACATTACGAAATACCTATCATGCATATATGATGCTATATCATGCTGCATATAGATACCACGTATATTGTGTTCAATAAACATAATATAATCATTTTAATTTAAATATTTTAGTCGCTTATTTATTTATTTTTGACCAAATTTAAATATTTGAAACCTATTATGAATATGTACTCGTACATGGCTCTCTATTTAACATACAATAGAGACTTTTTTTCTTTTTTTTTTTTCGTTATTTTTTGTTGTGCAATCTGTGAAATACATTTTTACAATAAGTACAAGTGATAATAATAGATGACAATATTGACAATAAGTATTTAATGAGACAGTAGTCATGATTGAAGAAGCCAACCAGTGTTGGGACTTCGGGGAGAAATAGAGACTTAATATTATTTTACTGTTAACAATTATGTAAAAGTAGATACACTAGTATTTATAGTATATAAAATTAAAAAATAATATTAGAAAATAAAAATAAACTTTAAATAAAATAAAATATTTTTCATTTTAGAAAGCAAACATACAAATATTGTTTTAGACATTATCATCGTTTTTTTGATTGAATTTTGCTGAATTCCTACAATGATGAATAAACTAATTAGATAAATTGCATATACATTATGATATAAATAATAATCAAATAATATTTCATAAAGCAATTTCACGTTTTTATTCAAAATAAATAATTTTAATTAATTTTCATTTTTTACTAGATTCCTATTTACTAGTATTGAAGTATTTATTAATAAAATAAAAACGGAAAAAAGTATAATACATGATCCATTTTTGAATAGGTACTAGAAAGTAAACCACTTTATATTAAAAACACGTAAAATTGCAATTCTTCCCATATTGCATCAATTTGAAGTGTATATGTTTGGTTAAATATAGGTACATACTATCCAATTTCGATAAATATGTTTTATAAAATTGAAACAATTTATATTGTAATGTGTTGTGTTCTTAATATTATATCTATATACTCGTGAAAACAGAATATAAATTTATTATTAAATTAATCCTTTAATTAATTTATAATTTTTCTGAAAGTTTTTGATAATAATAATATTCGTATACAAATGTATTAAGAAAAACTGAATGACTTCTATTAATATATAATAAAAACATTTCAACAATATCATAAGACAACTCTATTTTAAACAATAAGATTGTACATTAAAAAATTTACGTTAACTGAATAAACATGACTTGTTAGTGCTTGACATAAAATTGTTTAGGAAAACTACAGTTTTCACAAATTGGTATCTATATGTAATATTAACATTACTATATTATTATATATGATGAATTCATAACAATATTACTAAGCCATTAACACAAATATTGATACTTAATTCTACTATTATGTATGAATAATGTTATGTGTTGGTTTAGGATCGTAGTTAAATTTAACATATTGTTTTCTAAACAATATTACATGACATTGTCTATTGAACTCCTTGAAGTTTTTATATTACAATGCATGTACTTCAAACGACTGTTATGTTATGCACACCGATGCACTTGAAAATGTCGAGAAAAATAATACAAATAATTCTTGAAAGAAAATTGTTCTTTTTTTCTACTTTCTTTTCATCTTGAACTCTTTTTAGTCCAAACGGCCAAAATTATATAATGGTTTTTTTTTTTTTTTTAATCAATTTATCTTTATTCTGTTTTATGAATGTTATCAGTCATTCTAAAATACATCTTGTTGAGCTGGATTTATTATTTTAAACTTCCATCATAAAAATAAAGTATTATTTTTCATTTTCATGCACAATAAATATATATATATATATATATGTAACTACAATATTAGCTAAGAACGAATATCATTGTCATAAGCTCACCTATAATATATGTTAAGTATTTACTTTCTGATGTCTGATGTACTTTTTTTTCTTAAATGTATTTTTGCGCAGTTTGCGCAGTCAGTAAAATAACTTAAACTTTTTAAAAGTTTGTAACTTCACTTTTAACTACACTTATATAGTCTTACAATTTTACTGACTAGACAATACAACAGAAATAGGCTTAAGGTAAAATAATTTCATGTAAAAAAAACTTTTTGTATTAATATTAATACTGAATTAAAATTAGGCAATGTATAAGTAATAATCAGGTGGAAATGGTATGAAGATAAAAATTAATTTTATTAAAGTACTATCGTTTCCAATGTATTAATAGATATTCTATTCTCGTAAAATAACACTTAAGTTGATATATATATGTATTAGTTTGCATAAATTAACTCCATCATATATTTTTATTTTTATTAATATCAAATTGTGAAGTATAATATTATTAAATTTATATATTTGTTTTATTTTTGTTTCAGGTAATGAAATATTTTTGACATGTTAATTTCACGTACGTATATATCATTGCTAAGCCCTTTTTTTCTTCTTAAAATCAATGTTTTATAATTCGTATCAATTTCAGGTGCAAAATAAAAAAAGTTTAAAGTTAGCATGGGGGACAACGATTATATTGTGAAAGGTATAAAAAGAAAAAAAGAGAGACAGTGATAGTGAAAGTCAGTACATATGCATTACCTCCGTATCCAACGCATAGTACACGGCGATTACGAGTGTAAAATGAAACAGCGAGAATAAATATGATATTCGCTCGGGTGTTTTGATTTACGGTTACTTCATATAAAATTACCATAAAACTGTGCTTAAAGCGACACCGAGATGGGTTCCGGGCATTTTTGGCGGTCGCCGCTACAACGCGACGTCCTGGTGAAAATCCAAAACGCACAAACACACTTGTATACGCAAACGGACGCACACACCGCACTCATTTAATATGTTTACCCGCTGGTTCCGTTCACCCCGTCGTATGAGGAGTGTGCTGTGGAGTGCAGTGTTCCGAGAGGCGTCAGGTCATCCGGTGTTAATATACGATAAGCTTACCTTTGCGTCGAGCGTGTAGAGACACTAACCTAACCGCCACACTCGGGACTAATGAATAATTCAAATTCGAATTTGCTTCTGTGCGAACGTTTCACTTTTTCGCGGAGCAAAGTCTAGTATATGTAGGTTGAGAACTCGGGGTCGCGATTGTTTTTTCCCGCATACGTTTTATTATGAATTTGTGCGTACACGGTATCTGTGAAGGGGAATGAGTGAGGGAGTGTGTAAGAGAGGCAAAGGGAAATAGTTTTTACATGATCATTTTATTAGAATCGAACTTGTATTGCAATGATTTATGTGACCAGCATTTCGAGAACGCTTTGGTTATTCTAGTAAAACCTGTTAAGAACTCCGTATTGGACGCATATATATAAACGGACAAATAAGCCGTTTACAGCAGTAGTAACAGATTTACGGGAAATTAGAGAAATCTATCTGTGCTAGATCAGTTTTATTGAATAAAAAAATAATAATAATGTATTCCAATATTCAGTTGTAAAATTATAAATAAATTATTTAGTTCTATGTCTGCTGCTTTTATATTAATTATGAAAACCTTATTACTCGTGCTAATCAATATATTGATAAGTACGAGTAATAAGATACATCAATATATATATATTTAATTAGCATAATATAATATAATAAAATCATTATTTCATTAAGTTGTATTTAAATTAAAATTGATAAAATTACAGATTGTGTTATACGAATATAAATAATACTCGTACTATAATTTCATAATGTTTCTCGTCGATTTACATTCAGGATCATGGGCTCCAAATATTATGTTACGATTATTGAAATTTTATTTACAAAAGAGAAATCATCAATATTCCTTTGAAATGAAAAGGGACTCACTATTTTCAGTTCTTGAATTTAAACGTTGTATTGGTAAATAAATAGTTTACGATTAGATAGGCATTGATTCTCACTTTGCCAAACTCATTCGTTGAAATACCACTTATGCATTGTTTGTATTTTTAAATACGAACTCAGTTATTTTTACGTTTTACGGCCAATTTTACTAAATATTTAGTAGTACAACACGATCAAGAAATAGTTTTTTGGTTTTTTTTTTTTTTTTAAACTTAATTAACATATTTATGATAACTATGCATTATTAAACTTCCTTTCTAATATGATTTTATAACCCACCTGTAACATAATTTAATTTTCTCATTAAAAATATGAATTACGACTTAATCACACACATTCCGTTCATAAATAAATAGTATTTTATCAATGGATGTAAAAAAAAATTAATCCAATTCCTGTGTTGAATTCAAATAAAATTCATTATAATTTGAAGTTTTTCGTTCGACATAAATATAATTTATAACTAAATATTAATTAAAGTTGGTTCCAATCATAATGTTTTAACTACATATAGAATTAAACTTCATTTTTACAAAATTTGCATGTTTTAATGTAGTGTAATTTATTATCAAATGCATTTGTTTTTTTTCTAAAATAGTGCTGTCTAATGATATAAAATAAACCACGTATTTATACCTCTGCTATGAATGATTATAAAATACTTTTTTCGGTATGAATAATAATAATAATTTTATATTTTTATTTGACAAAAAATGTTAGACACAATGAGTATAAAAAATTAATATGATAATAAGATTTATATAACGTGAATGGTTTGATTAAAGCAGCCAACCATTAGTGATATTTGATTAATTGATAATTTTTTTTTTTTTTTTTACAAAATAACATTAAATATTAACGTTTTGTAAATGATCGTGACAACATTTCCTTTTTGACCTTTGGGTTGAATTTTTTGGAAGTATAAAGACGGAAAGATCTTTTATGTAAGGTATTCGTTAGGTTGGGTTTGGAACCGTTTGTAAAAGTGTCTGTAGAAGATGCTTGCTTTTTCATATATTACTCTCTCATGAAAATCATGAAGAGTTAAATGAGGAATGTATAGTAGAACGTTGTAAAGTCATCGAAATGATATACATATTTTGAAACTCTTGAATTCTACTAGTGTAAGATATTTTTGCAATACCCCATGTTGACCATTAAAAGTCGTGCGTCTAAATGGGTTTGAGTAGATCATTATAAATGAAGAGTTTGATGTGAATAGTGATACACTTATTTATAGTTGAAAGAGATCTAAATATTTTCAAACGAATATTTGGATTTAGTATTTTAGTTCGAATATATTTAGTCATAATATGTTCCAATAATTAATTAAACAAAAATGTTAAGTAGTTTTGTTAAATGATCTGTATAAAAATATTTAACAATAATAATTAAGTTTAATGAAAACATTTTGAAAAATAATTTATCAATTTTGTTCAAGACTTACAGAGTTGGTCCTATAATAAGTAATGTATGTATATATAATTCAATTTACGTTTATAATTAATTATTCTTTAAACGAATTTCAAGTTTTTACATTAAAAGTTTTCTTTTATTTTATACTGTCATTACCAGAAATAATTTAAATTTGATAATAGAATAATATATAAATACAGTGAATCTTATAAATACCGTACATTGTTGGTCTCTGAAATTTTGTCCGCTATTTAGATGGAAAAATGTTATACTTATTAAATTAGAATTAATAATTAAATTAAAAGATAAATTAGAGTAATTTTTTTTTTTAAACTAATTAAATACATACATCTCGAAAATTGATAATTACGAAAAAAAAGTACGTTCGTATTAGCATTACAAACGACTAAATGCTATTAAGACATGCATTAGTCACAGTATTTCGTCGACGTAATAATATTTCAACGACTAGATGAATAAGATAAAACATATAAATATAGATATATATGTGTATGAATGTTTATAAAAATGTATGTTATAAAATTTAATTTCATGATGTAGACTATAATTAAGGTATTTCACAATTTTTTCTTCAATTCTTAATTTACAATAAAAATTATCAGTATCGAAAATTTAAATGTTAAAGAAATGTCCGTTATTTGCATGTGTCCATTTTTCAGAAGTGTCTATTAAGGGAGGTTTGATTGTGTATATATATATATATATATATATATATATATATATATATATATTTATATATATTTATACTTTAAATTTGATCTTCATTTATGTACTAATCATTCTATTGAATAACCTTTGAAAAATATGTATTAATTGTGAGGTATAATAAACAGTTTAAAAGTTAATTCGATCCTAGTCGAACTTATTGAAAATATGTACGAATTAAATTTAATCGTTTTTTACCTTTAAATGTTTTTTGGATGTTCTCAAAGTCTTTGTAATAAATTGACTGAATCAATAGATGAATTGCATTAGAATTTTTTTTATTAATTTGTTTTACTGTAAACTTTTGACATCTTATACATATTTTTCTTTTTAAGCAAAATCTAATTAAATAACTTCTCAAATAAATTAAATTAAATTATGATTAGAACTATAAATTTAACGTGCGAATGTAAGTTCCAAACACGAGACCTAGCAGGTACAAAAAAAAATACATATGTTAATTCCTTTATAGTTAAAAAATGAGTTGTGTTTATTTCTTGTGATAAAATAAAGGTAGTTTTGTAGTTTCTACTCGATAAAAAAAAGATGCATATGTGAGTTTCTACGTGTCTGAAGAATTGTCAGTTTCCGTCCTACGTGATGCGTATTCACATCATGAGAGAAATTATCTCTTAAAATACTATTAATACTATTAATTCTAATTAGATTATTGATTAGACAATTATAGATATGTATCAAATTATAGTAATTTTCCTCCATAAATTTGGGCGCAGCTATCTCATGATAGAATACATAGACAAACGCATGTGAAAATATTAATTTATATATTAAAATGTCATCATCTACGTATTTTTAAAATTTATGAAATTCTCAATTTTTTTAAATTAAATAAATATATCAAAATAAGAATCACATATATGGTATTAAAATAAAAATAAAATATCAGTACAAATTATGCTGAAAAAGAAAATTTTATAAATGTACATAACACAACAAACAAAATTAATCAATTTGATTGTGTTAAATTTTTAAGTTTCAAAACTGAATCTCGTACAATTTAAAACGATTTTTTTTTAAACATATTGCATTATGTGATTTTCATTATTTTTTCAAAGATATTTTTATTATAATGAAGGTAATTACATTTAATAAATGAAAACTAGTGTAATAATAAATATATACACCTAAGCATAAGCACTTATTGAATAGTAAATTTCATAACTGAGTAGGAACTTACATAATATATAATTATTTCCATCATGTAAGAATTTACACTTCTCATTTTTATATTCATGAAGGAATTAAAACATTATATGTGTAGGAACTAACATATGTAATCTTTTACTTGCTACTCTCGTATAGAAATTTACTATTCCTCTTCTTAACAAACGTTAAAAAAAGTTAAAAAGTATAATATTTTATGTTTTAAATATATTTTTATTAATCAATGAGTCTAATTTACATTCAATTTTTTATTTCCATTGGAATCCTTATGATAGACAAGTTAAGCTTAATAGGAAATTATAATTAACCATTATCGTTTAAATAGAAATAATATTCTTAAAAAAAAAAGAGAAAAAAATTAGCATATTTTCTTTTTGAGGTCAAAACCTTAATTACCATAATGCTTACATTAATTCAATTAAATTAGTTTTATATATAAAATATATATATATATATATATATATATATATGACAAAAACATTATGGTACTCTATTGTATTTGCATTGTTATTATTGCTCTATATATATACATATATTTAAGATTTAAAGTAATTACTTATTGTAAATTGTGGATGTACTATGAAAACAAAATTAACTAGTGCATAGAAGTAATAACATCGCGTTCCTTAATTCAAACTATTCGTATTATCAACACCGTAACGTTTTTATTTATCGTTTTTAGATTGAAATGTTCTTCGAAAACGTTGAGGAATATTTGAGATTATAAGCCTTTAGATATGTTGTTTCGGTCAAAACTTTGCCTTCTAATCCACTGTGTAATCCCATTTTAGTCGGTTTATAAAATATACTTAATTTTCTAGTAATACAAAATAATATTGTTCATTATTATCAGAACATTAAGAATAATCGCACTCCATGGTACAGATTACCATTAACGTTCCTATATACCTTCTAAAAATACAGCTACTTATTTACTAAAGCGAATAGTTTTTTTGTCGCTCCAAGTAAAGATTTATGATATAATGTTGGTTGGAAGGCCTCATCGAAATAAATTAATTTGTGGGTCGAGGATTAGGAAAATCCACGCATTTCTGCAATAAAGGAACGAACAGAATTATTTTATTAATGTTTTCCTCGGGTATCATATGAAATAATGGACAACTGTTCTAAATAAAATAAAAATTTAATAATTATTAAATTGTTAATACATGCAAATTAATATATTAATAAATAAATGTTTAGCTTTGATTATTATCATATTTGTTAAGTACGACCGATTTTGAATTAAAAATGCATCTTCAGGTTTATACAAAGTCAATAAAATCGCTACTGAATATGAAAAAAGAAAACATCAGAGTCGGGGTTTTAATGAATTTGTATATACTTGACTATGAATTTTTAATTCAAGACCGGTCGTACTTTGCAAATATAATAACACTCCAAGCTAAGCTTTTGTATATTTATTTATATATTAATTGTTTTTATATTTTATAACTTATAAACGTATAGTAAAAACTACATTGTGAAACTAAGTGCATAATACCAACAAATCCAGTGTATATCCGTAAATAATAAATATGATAAAATATATTTAAGAAGACGAAATAAAATGTCAATACACGCTATAATTTGTTTGCAACATCTTTAAATATTTTATTAAGTGTTGGTTTTTGTAGATCTTTACTCTGTTCAGGGAGAGATTTTTATTATATTTTAGATTATAATTAGACGGACAAAATATATAAACATGCAATTATATACCTATTATAGGACTCGAATTATAGTGCTTCTTATTAATTTCCATTTTTGTTTATGTATAAGAAAATTAGTAGCCAAGTTAAAAATATTTTTGAGTGATACTGTTTATACATGTTTTATTTTTAAATTGTTATCGTTTTTAACAAACTTTTAATTTCGGATATTTATGAATCAACTAGTTTTTTGATACCTTCTTCGGTAATCATTAACTAATATAAAAATAAATCAATAATTGTATGAATATAAACAAGAATCAATCGTTAATGTGAATAGATAATATTCAAGAATATTATCCAGCATTGAACTGTGGAATGCAATATCAATTTGATGGAAATAAAATTTAAAAAAAATTATATTTATTTTTACATAAATAAATAAATTATTTGTTACCCAGTTATTTTATTTATTTTTTAAAAATTATAATGTATTATTTAATAACTATATTACATTTGAAAATCAAAAAAAAAAAAAAAAAAAATACATTTGTAAATCAATTTATTTATTTATCAATATTTTATTTTACTAACATTTTAGAACGTCAAAATTCGAGTCATACTTTTCACTAAAATTATCTAAATCAAGCGTTGTAAACTAATTCTGTTTAAAAAAAATGATAATTTTCATAAAATATATAGTGGAATCCATTTCAAATTTTGCTTGTACGCTATAGGAATTAATTTTCTTTGGGGTTTAAATTACTAAGACGTACATCCAAGGAATTACTGAAATACTATTTGACCATAAATGCATGAATACATTTATTCGTTTTAGTTTATACTGCGTTTTCTTCGAAAGATTATATATTATATCTATCGTGGAAAAACTACATGTGATTAAGTTTATATAAAAATAATATTAATACATGTTTTTAAAATGTAAGTTTGCTCCTGTAAAATTTTTTTTTTTGTATACTATCAGCACTTTAAAGTTTTGGAGATGAAGTTATTTCACACTCGAGTTGTGCGAGAGTACGATAAGCCTTATGTATTGTCAACAATAATAGCTGCATTTATAATGGTTGTGATTCAGAATCGTATAGCGAATTTTAAAATCTGTAATATAAAAAATAAAATAAAAAAAATCCTCATTAAATAGAACGCCCAGATGATATTATTTCATCCGGCTTAATGCGATTCCTGCTATATTGTTAATCCAGCATTGACAGCTGCTTCATCGCCAATCACGTCCATCAGACTTTCAGTAATGCGGATTCGTTTTTTAGACATTTTTCAATATCGTTTGACATAGTGAAATTCGCTATATAGAAACAAGTAAACCCACAAGATGTATACCCAAATTCGTGGCTAAAACAGTAGACATCAGTGTGCGACTCATCTGATAATAAATATCTGAAACGTATACCCCGAAGATTGTAATCCTCCTAATGCTCATTTTCATGCATCTTAACGGGCTATATTTAATTCTTTCACATCTAACGTCTGGATGATAAAACATTAAGAACAATGCATTTCCATTTTATATTATCTACCTGTTTCGTTCAACTGAATCATCACATTGTTCTAGTTAAGTGACGTGTACGACAAAAATATCTTAATTTATAGCATACGACGCGTTGTATGCATACGACCGTATTATTATTATCGTAACAACACAATAAGATATACGGTATGTTTTGGTTATGATTGTAGTGAGTTATGATAAAATGTTTCTCTGGCAGCCCTGCGCGTTAAACAGGCATCACGAAAAATCTAAAGTCAGGTTTCCCCAACTGGCGTACTTGATAAGTACGCAAATAATCGTATGCTCGACAAGAAAGTGAATAATTTTATTCATCTTTTATGGTAATGTGTAATAAATACTTATAGCACTTAAATGGCGATGCTGTCTGATATGTTTACCATGTATTACTATTGTAAACAACGATAAAAACAGATAGGTATTTCTTTGTCTCTTCTACCACTACATCCGGAAAAAATTATAATAACAGATGTATTTTTAAACCAAAAATATTTTTCATTTATGAAAAGCATGAGTATGCTAAAATATCTAAAATATCTAATAATAAGATGAAGTACTCTGTCCCTTCCCCAAATCAGACATTTTCTATTAGGTAAAAAATATGATTGTATAAACAAATATTTAGCAGTAAATAAAATTGAAAAATATTAAATTATTTTTTTTATCTGAACGTAATGATACAAATAATAATATAAATATAATAAAATTAATTGATATTATACAATATGTAATTTATCGTTATCGTTCTTAAGCTACCGTTTTCCTTGACTAAAGTTAGGAACGACTCGTGATCACTAGTACAAGTTCGCTTGCTGTTCCTTCGACTCGTGTCACATTTACCGACATTGTTCGGAAAACTCACAATTGACAAATAATTTTACAAGTATACCGATCCCATGACATGGCAAGACTATACAAGTGACGAATATTTGGCTAGTACGCCAGTCATGGGAACCCGACTTAAGAAGTATTAAAATGACTAAAAGAAATTCCTCGTAATATTCATATGGTGATCATAATATTTATTGTTGTAATTAGAACGTATGTTTAACACACTGTAGATAATCGCTTCCTCTTTTCAAATAAAATTGATAAAATACGTTAATTTTTCCGATTTGGATGATGCATTCGAGCACACGCTTGGGCATATCTCCGAGCGGTAGATAATAAAACACCACTAAATGCAGTGCAAGCGACGCGATGTCATGCAGCACCCTTTTGTAATCAATCGCTAGCATCTGCAGCACGATGCGGACTCTGTATACAATAATATTATGAAACGTACTCGGTGCGCGAAAGGATCGCAGAGGATTATCTCGGTGGCATTTTTATGCGAAAACGATATATTATAAAACCGCGTGCGATTATGTGCAAAGAGACGACTACGGCCGACGGAACCTTTTCGAAGGGCAAACAAGCAAACACACAAACGTACATATACTTTATGTATATAGTGGCACATATCTCTACTACCGTCATCGTCAGAACATTTTTTGTCGTTTGGGAGTTCGAGCACGAATCCGACATCAATCTCGAACTCGGATCTTTTTACTAGCACTTTCTCTCTCTTTTTCTTTTTTTCTATAGCTATCCCACTTGATTCCATATATTATTACATTTCTTACCTTCCACCACTGAAACGATTTTTATATGAATATATATACATCCATAAGAAGACGATGAGAGTTTTCCTCCCTAGATCCACTACCAATACACGCGCGCCGCTTTTCGACGTTCGTGTTTCCACTTCTCTTCTAATGATATGCATAAAATGTACTTAACGCGTCACCTTGATTTTCGATGTTTCTTATTAGTTTCCGATGCTCCGCCATTCGATCTACTCGTGATCTCGCAGTGCATGTGGCAACGGTCGCGAGTAACATATTATATCGTGTAACCGGACGAAAATACGGACCATACAGTGTACTGCACAAGTGTCGGTATTACCTAACCTAACCATTTACTGTAAAAGAAAGTACATGTGTGTTTGAATAATTCATAGTGTATTACGTATACGAGTTTTATTATTTTATGTTTAATATATTGCGAAACGCAATTTTGCATTACGAATTATTAACCTTGTCACCCTTACGAATAGATATAACTTGGTTAACCACGTGTCTTGCGTCGCAGAAATCTAGATATTTTTACACCCGGGGAATATACTCAAATATGTCCAAATTGTCAAAACAATAACGGTGTAGAGTATGATGATTAATTTGAATTTATTTAAAAAATATGTAAACACAAACATTGCTTATTTAAAATACTTAATGATTGATTTTTCTTGATTTGATCACAGTAATGTCATCAATCGCAAGATCAAAATAAACCGTCGTCATAGTTTCTTCTTCGATTGATAATTATGACACATTTGTGAGCTTATTTTGATCAATTTCAGATCAAAGATAATTTTAAATCAATTTCTGTTTACTAAAGTTTTATTCTCATTTTACGGTACTACACGGCAATGTTTAGTAAATGCGGAATATAATACAAATATTTATAAGGATGTTAACCATTCAAAACTCGTGAAACAAAATCCTAAATGTTTATAATATAAAATAATTAATAATATGTGTATAATCTACATATGTGATTGATTTATAAGATCAGGTAAGATACCTAGTTCAGGATTTATAAAATTGACAATTTTTTCAGTTAATTATGAAAATTTGAAATCTTTATATTTTATTGGTAAATCTAGTGCCGCTGTGATTAATTAATTTTATTCTTATAGAAAACTAAAATTAGTTTATTATTCAACTACAACATGTAACGACGTTTTACAAGAGTATCACAATTTAAGGCTCAAACGTTGTAGGAACTAAAAACGGCAAAATTTGCATGCAAATTATCATGAAAAAATTGCAAAATATTCATGAAAAATATTAAATATGCAAAAGAATTAAGCAAAAAAATTATTCTGAATTCTAAAAAAAAATATACTTTAATGTTGTTTATAAATTAATAATTTACACAAAAACTATTTATGACTGTAAAAAATAAATGTATATCTAGTTTAAATTTTGCCATATTTTTAAACTGAAGATATAATTAAAAAATATTTTTTAAGTTAAATACGAAAAAATACATGATTTATATTGCTTGTTAAATTATTGCATTGAACCGCCAATGTTTTAATACTTTAAATTTCAAATGACCGACGATTATTTGATAGATTTTTATTTCGAGAACAACTTCGTCAAATTAGAGATTTAACCTTATATATGTTAAGAAATAAAAGAACCATTTTTTTTTTTTTTAAATTATTAAATATGTACATGAAAATCAACAAAATATACACATTTTAATTGAATTAAAATTGACTAAATATATAAATATGCATTTTTAATTTTTTTTTTTTAATTAACTCTTGTATTGCTCTAATGTCTAACCTATTTTGCTATAAATTGAGAGCATATGGAACAATATTTAACTCCTACAACTCCGGAGTCCTATTTATGATTAATCGACATTCCATCGAAATTTAAAAAAAATATTTCACATGAAACTTGTTCAATATTACAGTACCGATTCATCATTTATAATCTGTTGCTGCTGTAAAATACAGATTGAAATCAATTAAGGACAGTTCGAAAATATTTACATTTGTTATATTATTATAGGTACATTTTAGTAATACAACTTTTTCTATATAAATTAAATTTTTTATTAATAAAGTCAATAACTAAAAATATATCTACGCCCTTGATAACTGGGAAAAGTTTTACGCCTAGGGTTAAATTCCCGGTTTCCTTTTCCCTTGTTCCAGACTTGGTCGCAGATGTTCAATTTCCTTCCTCATCCTGTAATTGCTATCGATATTAATTAATTGTTGACGACGAACGTAACAGTTGACAACACGTTGCTTATATCGTTTATTTTTACTTTAGAGTCTTTCTGACGATTTTAATTGTTTTTTTTTTTTCGATTTTAAAACTAATGTCCGTACAACATCGGTACTCTATAGAATAGATTATTATATGTTAATATATTAGGCTTTGAATCGCAAACTGAATACTTACACGTTTATTTAACAACCCATTATTAAATGAAAATATTAGCAGACCTACAAGACTTCGTTACAACTTCTTTCATGATAGCAGTTGATGAAAAACAATAACATATCAAATCGAGAATATCCATATCCAAGATCCATTTGAAATATATCAACATCGTATACTGAATTGTATCATTATTATGAGTGTACATTTAAAATGTGAACATTTATTTTGTCATACAATTTATACTCAAATACAACGTACAAACATCTCGTAATGCGATTTTCGTTATTCGAATAGCCATCTCATCGCAATAGTCCCCGGTACACCGTAAATCCAATATTAAACCGTGAACAGCAACATATAATCAATTGTTTCTATTTACCATCTAGTACACCAATATTGTACTGTACTGTACATTCTTGAAACTACTTATCTAATATATAATTAATCGATGTCTGCTGTTCGGTATGATTTTTATTTTAATACTATAATGTATATTGTAAAATATAAGTTATAACATGAATACAGTTAAATAATATGGAAAACGTTATCACATAATTTTCTATTAGAAATAATATATGCATATTTATGTTATTTCTTCACTGCATTTATTTTAATTCGTATTTTAGATTT
Organism: Sipha maydis; assembly: GCA_034509805.1. Classification (NCBI taxonomy): domain Eukaryota; kingdom Metazoa; phylum Arthropoda; class Insecta; order Hemiptera; family Aphididae; genus Sipha; species Sipha maydis. Next base: position 40,399 of record JASXSY010001153.1, read on the forward strand.
GCGAGGGCTTTCATAATACATTTGAACGTTGGCTGTTCATTTTTTCGATCGTTTAATCAATAAAAATAATATATGATAAAAGTTTCTAGTTTTAGTCGTAGTATTAATGTTTTAACGTATCAAAAAATAAATCCGAACACTCAATGAATACGAGTATACGATCTATATGAACCTTGAATTTTGGTTGTAGAATTAATAATATATGCAAAATCAGTTTTAAAATAAATACATTAGTGATTCCCTACGGAGTAGTGAAATAACCTAGAGAGACGTTATTAAATCTGAACTTTAAAAACATCCATATTGAACGTTGTTTAAAAATATGTATATTATCCTAAAAACTTGTTTGATCATTGTATTTTACACCTATTAAATGAGTTTCTCAAACTTTCCTTTCGCCCCTAGCTTTTTGAACAGAACTTTTTAATTGGTTTATTATATGTACATGTAATTGTGGAAATCTAATACTTTTCAGCAAACATTTAGGAGATAACTGCGTTTTTCGTTAATTATCACTAATTGATCCATGCGTTATAATTTATTATTACATAAAATCATTAAGATTATTAAATTGAAAATTATATATTTGATATCCTCAAATTAATCTAATTAATTTAAGTTTATCGCAATCGACCAAAAATTGCAAATATTTAATCAATCTAGGTTAAATACCTATGCAATTTTTTTGTACTGGTGTAAATATTTATCTTTGTAAAAATTAAATAAATAAGAATAAATTTAACTTGGTCAAACATTACATTCAAACCAAAGAATTTTTTTTTTTTTGACGAAATAATAAAATTTAAAAAACTAATGCGCCTTAAGTAAACTCAGTTTATCAAAATATTTTATTCTATATAAAAAAAATTGCCAAATTAAAAATAAGACGATTATTATTTTAAAACTTTCCAATTCGTGAATATTTTTTTTAATAAATATTATACAATATATTATTATATCAAAACATTTTGACTTTATTATGTACAATAATGCATAATCGTTTCTATGTATAATAACATTTTTCACTACACCAATAACTAATCACAGAATAAAATATATATACTCTAAAGACTATCAATACATGTAGTGTACGAATGTTGTTTGTAAGATAGGTATAGGATCACAAAACAATGGCCTTTGAAGGAGCGACTTACCGTATTCTCTAGAGTAGGTATTGACTGACGAATGATTGACGAGGTTTTCTGCGTATACGGTTTCTTCAAAAAAGCGGTTTTCTATTATTATTATTGTAATGATTTTGGTAAATAAAAGGATTGCATCTCCGCCAAATATATAAACTTATGAATGTACAGGATGCTGTAAATAATCCAAATATACTATTTACACGGTGGTATCAGCTTTCCCTTTGCATTAAGAACAATATAAAAGGGTGATAAATTGATAATAAATGATTACTATTGCTCTTAAATCTCAAGGTTATCTTCAAATTTATAATGTCATCAAATTCATTTAGACGTCAAATTCTGCATCTATGCAAAAGAAAATGCCACTTGCGCAAAAATTGTAAACAACCTACAGAAATTATCGTTATCTGTATCAAGTTTATTCAATCTTACGTTACCAAAATATAAACATTTCAATCAATTATACTTTCTTTGTTTTGGTCGATATAAATATATTAACATATAATTTTACTATTGAAATTCAAATGATAGACGATTAATTTTAATCACTAATATTGCATGGGTTTTATTTGCTCTATAAGATATCTCTCATGCTTATAAGATGGGTGTACACATTCAATTTTAAAAATAAATGATAACAAATTGTTGTGCACAAGTGTCATGCTTCTCTCACACCACTTATAATATTAGTGTAGTTAAATGTAGTTATATATTATTATATATTAAGTTTATGTTCCATTAGTATTACTGTACACTAGACAATAGCGAAAAATCAAACAGAAATATTTTATCTCTAAGGACATTGTGGTTAAGGCGAAGCAATTCAGAAGTTTTTGCAAAACTAATGTTTAATAAACAATATAACGCATACTGAAAATGATTTAAACGTAATGAAATAAGCAAAATGTTGTATTGTTTTACAATTGCATCACCAACGCCTTCATCCGGTAATATAGCACTTAATAAATGCAGTGTTAAAATAGGTATAATTAATTTCCGTAAGACAATTACAAAACTACTACTTTACTTAACTACCTATACGAGTATAGTGTGCTTCCGGTAAGTTTGTACTATATTATATTGTTATTGTATGTATGTTAATTTATTAAGCTCACGTGATAACCTGGTAGTTCTCACTCTCTCTTTCTGTATATATATATATATATATTATAAATGTTTATATAATATTTGTCACTCTATATATCCGTTGTAATAGGATGCAGTTAATTTTAATCCACAAACTAGCAAAACGTGACAATTGTTATTGAAGAAGTGTCCACACAAACGACACCGTCCGTGGACACGAATTTATACTGTCCCATACTATATAATATATATATACATACACATATATATGTATACGTGTCTACGTGTTCAACTACTATAGCGTGTAATTCGACTATAGTCTATATAGATTATATTATAATATTGAAATAGATTATTATGTTATGTGCGAAGAAATTATAATACGAGTAAATAACAGCTCGGATTTGCTTTGAAATGCATCCATTTTGTCTACGGGATCTTTATATTAATATTGTCATTTTGGTACTTAAGATATATTTTCAATTACATGAAAATAATATAAATAGCAAAAAAAAATTTTGCAGAAAATTATAAATTATTGAAATAATGTTATACTAGATTCACAACACTGGCTTGTATTTTTTTTGCATACATTTTTAGTTTTCTTAGTGGTTAAAACTTTCAAAACATTTTAATAAAAATGTTTGTAAATTCTAAGTTAAACATGTGTAATTTATTTAAAATGGTTATTTCGTTAATCTTATAGAGAAAACAGCCAATTAAAAGAAATTTAAGTGACAGAGCCCCAAAAAGCTTTTCAAATTTCATAACTGTCACATTTAAATTTAAAACTATTGACAACACAACTTCTTCTAACTAGGGTTGGCCAAAGCAAACATTTAGAATTCTCACTCACAATAATTACAGATCTTGATTAGACTTTTATCAAATAAAAATAAAAAAATAAACTTTTATAATATACGTAAAATCGAGTGCTTTTGTTGTAATCTGTATGATTATAGACTTACTACTATTGTTTAGTATTATGATTGATTAAATTGTGAATAATAGTGTTATTATAAAATATTCTGTTTTATAATCGAATACGGTCAAATTGAGTAACTTGATTTAAAAAAAAAAACCCCGTTCACAAATACAATTATAGCCTTTTTATAATTTGTATTATACATTTTCTTTGTACTTCTTTTTTTTTTTATATAAAGAAATTTAAGAATATTTGAGATGGTTTTCTTTTTTTGTCAATTTATCTCTAGAAAAGACCCAAAAACACAATAAATTGTATACTAACCAAGTCGTAGTAAACTATTGTCGGTTAGTGGATTAAATGGAATACTTTATAATCATGTAGAATTACAAGAATAAAAACAAAAAATTTATTACAAAATTTTACATGCGATTATAATTTTAAATGCAATCGGGTATACGATGCAACCATTTCGTAGATATATGTTATAACAACAACGTTGTAAAGAACATCTATTAGACAGTCTTATTAGATCAATGTATGATTTAAAAATAGAGTGAACGATGACTAAGTATATTATAATATACATTGAGATCAAATGATTCGTGGGACAACCATCAAACGACGGTCCATTTTCTTGTAATTTACTTAACTGAGTCGTTTAAATATTTGTCGGATGCGGTTAAAATTCTATCTGTTATTGTGTGCCGTAATACTGTTTACCGAAAGAAACATAAATTAGTGTTTTTTTATAATGGTCAAAAATGTTTTCCATTCGATTATTTTCAGCATGTTTAATGGTATCTCTATATAAATTAATATCGAACGTTTAACGTGCTAAAAATGGTTAAACCTCAATAGAGTAGGATTCTGCTGCGATATTTCATTGAGCTACATTGGATTGCACACGATTTCGTTTCGGTCCGTAGAATTTTCCCGTTGAAGATTAATTCGAGTTTGATACTCGATAACCAATACAATACTTGTTCATTCATGTTGACTCCCGATATTGTTCGTTAACGAGAATTTGCTGTGTTTAAATTTCGGTTATTATTATTATTTATAGCTCTGAACATTAAATTAATATTCCAAAATAGTATTACTTTGGTAATATTTTTATTAAAATAACTCAGAACATTATCTGTTACCGTAAAAATGTAAACATAAAATGTGGTTATTCATGTTGATATTAGTTAGAAACAAAAATTTCGATCAACCGTATAAAAATAAAAATCAATTAGTTATGACATGTTATGTGAATATAAAATATTACGTAAAAATCCAATTCCTTATAATAAGTATACATTTTTATTAAATATCTAGACCGTAGTAAAAGAGAATATTATTACCCTACTAAATCGACTAATATTTAAAACACTAAATCACAGAATTATTCAAAAACAATTTATTTTTATTTTTATATACGACTATAATTATAATAATCGTTAAAAATGCTATATATTATAGTAATTTAAATACAACACAACGATTATAAGTTATCTGACATCTAATTCTAAAATTATAAAATCAATCCTATCTATCATTTTAAATTATGAACTTGATTGCATAGTATCATAGTGGTATTGTTTAAATTATTTTATTCGTAAATAACCTATGTAAAATTGAAAAAATAAAAACAACAATAATTTTAGACTTATTTAAAACTTTTGAATTATTTTATTATTCAAGTTTCGATAGTTTTTGCTAGACACTAGTTTATGATTTTTAATACTTAATTTGTTATACTTAATAGTTATTATATGTAACTGTAACTACGGTGTTCATTAATTTGAAATGGAGATCTTGTCATCAAAATGATAAATACTAACAATTTCCGCCGTTGAACATTAGGTATACAGTAGTAACATATTTGTGTTGTAAATAGTCGAACTGTTCAAAACAACCATTTTACTTGCTTTGCGTCCAGTTAAAAGGAACCCTTTTGCTAAACTTCTTCTTACCCAATCATCAATCCAACCGGTCTGCTATTAGTGACAAAAAGACTTAAGCAGTAATTTGTCTTGTAAAATGTGAAAGGTCCTTTAAATTATATTATATAGCAGTCAAATTAACACCATTTTCTCTGTTAGTAATTCCCTGTAAAGATTTAATGTGAATTTTCCTCATATCCTTTACTAAACTATATATTTTCCATTATAAATTATAATGTTGATTTTCATAGGAAATTCAAATGAAATACTACCATATTGTAATTAGTGAATAAAAGAATATAATATATATATTCTGGCAAATTCATCACTTACGCACAGTTGAAAAAATGCTATTAATGTTGTTGTTGGTTGCCGCTCTTTTTTGAATATTTTCATTAGTAAAATATACACGTTGGCCATTTTTAAGATGAACTTCCAAATGAACAACAGCAGTAAAACGTTCATGCACAACTAATAACTCCGGAACCACTTATCGCACAACATACAAACTTCACAGAAACCATCTACACATCAATCTTAATATGTCCTGAAATTTTTATCAAAATTGGTTTGGTGAATCTTGAGTTATAAAATGTATTCAAAATGTACACTTATTTATATATATTATATTTAATTTTACGACTATACAATACAAGATAATAAGTTCCTAATCCTTACAGCAAAGTTAGCTATGCCGATAAGGATATAAATATACAGACATTTAATGATTAAACTAATGTTCAATGTTAGAGAAAAATATAATATCTACATTTTACGATGACCGTGAAATAATTAGGTATTAATAACCGCTAAAATTTAATGAAGTAATTTGAAAATGTAACACAAACCAGATAAAAAGTACGCAGGCCGTCAATTGCCCATCCATGTTATATAATATAAAACCATATTAATATATGTATACCATGCAGCTGATAATAATAAAATATTTTTAAATATAATTTTAATTTCTTACTATATGTATAGTTGTATACATTTAAGCTAACTTCAAAGTGATCTAAAATTGCTACTTACTAATAAAGCAATTAAAATTATGATTTCAAAATCTGAAGGTCATACATTTTAGTTTTTTTTTAAAAAAACGAATTACTCATTTTTTAATGACTTTTACAAACAAACTTTTACAAACTCTCTGATATGTGTAACCCGATAAATTTTCTCTCGGGCCAATTGAAATAACACAGTATCCATGGTCATATATCATAGTCAATTTAATATTTATCGAATTTTGATGTTTCGTAATAAATTATATTTTACGTTATTTTGCCAACGTATTAGAAATTGCATTAACTTTAATAAATAAATTAACCTACTTATTTAAATTAAAACTTTCAAACCGATATTTCAAGCAATATCTGAATGGCTATTAATGCATGATTATATTATATTTTAAAACAATAATTGTTTGTCTTACTAAAAATGATATCGGTTCGATAAAGAACTTTGGAATATACTCGTACATTTGTCTGGTTAAAGTAATTTCTAATTTAGTCTAACATCGGCCCTAAAACCGTACTTAGAAACTAAAATGTCTTGAAACTTTATAGAATGTTGAATATCACACTTCATACATCGCAAACCCAAAAACTTTTGATATGACACAATGGGTTTAATAATTAAAACGTTGCCGAGTAAGATATAAATCTGAGTTCGAAGGTTAAATATCATTCCATAATTTATGATAGATATTTACATAAATACCAGTGCTCACAATTGTTAAAAAAAAACAGATTAAAATGAAAAATAAATTAGTACAATATAATATTATAAAATAATTAATTACGGCAGTTGGTATTAAATTTGAATTTAAGTTCAATTTAATCAGTATACCTATAGACAGGCAAGGATCCAAGGGAGGGGGCGAAGAAGGCGTACGCCCCCCCCCAAAGTCCTTCAAATAGAGGTAAAATATATTGGATTTTCGATTATTTTCGTGGCTCAATACAATTACTAACTAGAGTAATATACAATTACGAAAAATAAAATAATAATATTTTATATTTATTTTGTATTGACTAGTGTGTTGGTATGTTATAGCCACGGTAAGTAAATTTTTTACTTAAAAATAATTGCTTGAGAATGTTTTTTAATTCAATTTTTTATTTTATATATTCCTGAAAGCTATGGGCCAACATTATTTTTGTTGCTTTTACGTATTGTTACAATTCAGGTAGGTTAGTCGTAAGTAAACAATTTATTTTGCACCCTCTCCGTAAAAAATTTCTGGATCCGCTCCTGCTTATAGATATGTTATGTTAAATCTTTTATTTTTTTTTTTAAAAAAAATACTTTTCATTAAAAATTATAAAACTTATAAAGTTACACGCTCATAGAGATGTCACTAGATTTACTGCCCTTAAATTTTTGCCTAAAAAACATCGTCAGTTTGTTTATGGAGTATTGTTATTGTTAAGAATTACATTATCTATATTTCTTCTAAAGTTGGTTAAAAAACTATGTTTTATTCATAAATTTGTATCGTAAAAAACACTTAGGAATCCAATAAAAAGAATACTTTATATTTCATACCTCAGGTTAACATGATATTGAACATATATAGAAGAAAGTTACGGCTCTAATACTCAAAACTTTCACAACTTTAAATATAAGCAACTTTCTATGATGCAATGCACAGATTAAACGAATAAAAGTCTTCAATATTCTAGAAATATATCTTTTTGATACATCATCTCTGTATTAAAATACGCCTAAGGAAATTAACTATTTATTTAAGTTCTATTCGAATGGAAAACCTAACCATAAAATTATATTTTAAATAGTATACTACATTATAAATTATTATATGTGATTCAGTCAATTTTTAAGATAGAAAAAAAGTTTACTTATCAATGTTGTAAAAAAAAAAAAAGAGTAGTTCTATCGAAATCTGGTATTGGTAATAGGTACTGTTATTTAAAAAATGTAAATTTTATTGCACATACACATAATAAAGGAAATTAAAATTCGAAAATAATCATAAAATCTATATTTTAGTATTCTCTAGCTTCTTGAAAAACTCCTAATTTAATCCAAGGTAATTAGACTGAAATATTTCGTGTGACCTTTTAAGGGAAATATACTGTATATGGCTTATATATTTTATAGTTAATAAACTATAATTAACCCTTACTTTTGCAAAATATATTGTTATTTTGTAATATATTAAAATATTTATTACATTAAATATGTAATTTAAATTAAAATCATAGTCAAAATTAAAATATATAGCTGGAAATTTAAAACAACAAAAATTAGTCAATGAATTTCATATTTTACACAAAACGTATAAAATACGTTAAACCCATATTATGAATTGTTTTTTTTTTTTTTTTACTGTAATTTGATATTGATACTTGCTAGTTTATGATTTATTAGAAATATTAAACCAGCATTTTAAATATATATGTAGCCTTTTTGTGTAATATGATATTTAATATAGATAATTGGAGGATAAGAATGACGGAATAATATATATAATTAAATTATAAACATAAAACATAAAATATCACGTGTAAATACTAATTACATTTTAAGTATTGTTTTTTTTAAATAATTAATAATAAAATCTCTATAATCAAAACAAATAACATGTTTAAAACAACAAAATTCAAGTCAATCATGTTTATAAAATAATTCATTGAAACTATAATGTATATTTTCAACTATGTCAATTACATCGTTTTTGGAACACGTAATGGTTGCACAATCTATCGTATTTATTTAATCAATTTCACAAAACATTGTGGTTACATCTATATCAACATTACAACTATATGTAATCACAAATAAAAATAGTAGACATGTATACCAAGTATCAATATTTTTTAATATATATTATACTAAAAAAATTCATAATCAAAAGTGATAACTTTTCAATCAGTACAATTCCAAAATTAAGAAATTTTCAGAAAATTAAAAACTGTATTTTTTTTATAGGTAATAGCTGGCATATTAATCGCATAAATATCACCATATACAATATTTGTCTTAATTAAAAGAGAAAAATTTAGTTGTATTAATTACATTAAAATAATATTTTATTATATTTAAATAAGAATTTATATAACTTAGTAAAATAATTTTGAGAAATTTTTTTTTTGTTAAATAACACGTACCTATTTACTATTTAAAATAATAAAATGAATAAATATTTTTTATAATCAATGCTAGAATTTTTTGTAAAAACAAAATTTTCTTTTTCTTTTAAAGTTCTACAAACGTAATGTATACTATTTTCTCTAATATATCAAACTGTAATACATTTTAGGATGCCTATTGGAAACTGAACATTTTTAAATAATAAATAATTATTTACTCAAAATAAAATTTTACAAAATATCTTGTTTTTACTCTTTTCACTTTTGATAAGATTTATAAAAAAAAAAAAAAGCAATATTATATATTAATAATTCATAATTATTATTTGTACTTTTTGTCAATTTAATTTAAATTCAGAGATTAAATAATAACGTTTTCTATACGAATAGATGAATGAGTGGAGTGACAAGAGAAAGTAGAAAAGTAGAGTAAGTTACACTGAAGCGTCTATAGTAGACAAGATGAGAAAAAATAAACTGAGATGTTTGGGCATGTGATGAGGTGAGAGGAAATAAAAGCAGTAAGAGTGGTTATGAAAATGAATGTTGTTGGGAAAAAAGGAAGAGTAAAACCAAAAAAGAGATGATTGGATACAATTGAGAAAGATACAAGGGTTGTTGTTGTGTGCATAGGGGACGTAAACAATCGAGATGAGTGGAGGTTTAGGAAAAGGAGACCCTAAATAGTTGCAAGGAAGGCAAAGGAAAAGTACAGCAACAATAATCTTTACGAAACTTGAATTTTCTATTAGCGAATTAATATAATGACTGATGTCAAACTCTATTTTAATAAATTTCGAACAGTTGTACGCTTTGGAATTCCATCCTCCCTGCAGTCATTTCACAATAACGAAGACGCGTGTATACCCTACAACATACTATAATTATTATGACATGTTCGTCATTTTCACTCCTGAAGTTGAAAGGTTTCCTTTTTAAATTTCGGTAGAAACATGATGACACGGTAATTAATCAACAGTACACGTACACGTACAAGGATAACTAAAACAAAAAATGTAAAAAACAACGAAAATATTAAGCTTATAAGTGTGTATATTGTATTAAAAAAAAGAAGGATTTTTTTTTTTTTTTTTTGACCATTATCGTGCCACACCCAAAACGAACGCGCAACTTGCTTAATGACAGCACCCGGCAGATTTCATCAGTTTTAATTTCCTGCGTTTCTACGGAAAGCTAATGGTGGTTTCGTGTACGGCAAATCGACGACGTAAACAATATTTTGTACAGGCACAGGTGTTAGTGTATAGATATTCGTATAGTTCTTGGCGGCGCCGCCTTTATGAATAACTACATGCACTTTGCGAGGTTCGGCGCGTCGTCCTGTAGTGGAAAACTTAGGACGTACCCATTTACCGTATGACGCTATTCATAATGACCCAATCAATACTGTACTAGCCTTCTTCAATTATTACGATAAATCAACATTATCACAGAAGTTCAAATGGCTTTTAATATTTTACAAAGTTATAAGATACGATTTCAAGAGATTATTATATTATGACGACCGAGCATCATTCGCAAAATAAAATGTGCGATTTCGGTCTAAAATTGTTGGACCGTTTACTTTTGAATAGTATCATTGTTTCATTGTTTTATAATAAAATTTCATGACCGAACTACTTGTTTATTTGTTTTTATATTTTTTTCTGATTTTTAGTTTTGCCTTATGTACAATCTACACGTTGAATGCAAGATAAGTATTTATGTCGGGTGAAATTAAATTTTTGATTAATTTTCCCCTCAAATACATTTTTAATTAAAAACCTCACATTTCTATCTCCATAAAAAAAAATTTATATAATAATTATTATTGTTAAATAAAACCAATTTTTGAGAAGATTAAAATTTAATTAAATCAATTATTGGAAATGTATCTCCATTGGTTCTTATCCTTTTATAGATCACTTATATATCACTTTAACAGTAGTTAAATATCAATATTTATACATATACGATGTCATATATTATGTACTAACTGAACCCGTGCACTTTGTAGCCCGATAAAAATCCTACCTCTTAAACTATCTCAAGTTGTGTGTTAAATTCGTTACCTATGATTACGCTTGCAGTATATTTTTATACAAGTAGATAGATAACGGTTAAAATATACTATAAATTCAATTTAGTTTACTGTTGGCGCCATGGAAACAAATAATAACAAATTAAATGGTAATTATTTTTTTCGCACTAATTATTATTATTATTGAACCATCTAAAACAATAATTTGCATCGTAAATTTCAAAATGTCTGTTTCAGCAAATCCCGGGATTGAGCCTATCAATTTTTTAACTTAATCTATCTTCTGCCCATAGGTCTAATATATCTCGATACCAAATTTTGTCACAATCGATCCAGCCGTTTAGGAATGCATAATAACAGACCAACAGACAGAAATCCATTTATATATAATATATATAATATATATTTAACTTTAGATTGGAGAATATATTATATTCTCCAATCTAAAGTTAAATATTAATATGTGATAATCTTTGACAATATTCATTCTTCAAAATGATAAAGTGAAATAAAACAAAATTACAAAACTTGAAAACTTGAATCGTATGATGAATAAACAAAAGTATGAACAACAAACAACTCTTTGAGAACCGGGAATAATTTTGTTGAAGTTGTATGTTCTATTTTTAAGATAAAAACTACTCTTTGTATATTTTTTATACCTGATAAACTTTTCAGTCGTTTTAGACGAGTATAAAGTGAAAATATATATTTACGGGTGGTTCGAGATCTGTCAAAACATGTGGTAAGAAATTAGCTTTATAAATTGAAAACTTTCAAAAATGCCTTGATATGTTTCATCGTACTTCCCTTGAATATCAGTTTAAATTTAATGGTATCAGAAAGTTTGTTCGACGACAATTCTTGTCAACTTTACTCATCGTATTAAATAAACAAGTAAATATTTTCATGGAATTTCTTTACCCAGCGTACAAATTTCAGTGATGAATACTCGCAGTTTTTTGAGGATGTTAACTAATAATCGTTTATGTATTTAATTGCTTATATACAGATATTATTATTAAAACCTCATATATGATCAGCTAATTCATACACACTTTTAGCTTTTTTAATAATGAATGATTTATAATAGTATTTAACTTATTTGCTGATATACTGATAATATTGAAATATTTTATCAGCAATGAGGAAAAACACTAAAAATCTGCATGGATTAACTGATTGTATTAATGCCATTATAAGAGTCATGATTATCTTTTTACAAAATGTAAACGTAATTCTAGCACAGGCGTATTAAAAATATTGTCTGCATTTTAAATACTGATTTTCCATGGACAAAAACTACTACCAAATAAAAATAATGGAAAAATAATAAACTATATCAACATTGGTAACTTTGATTAATATTAAACTAACTGTAAACGATAATTCACTTGACCATAAAATAAGTCGGTCGAAACCTCTTTTATGGATAAACATAATTGTTGTACCTACACCAAACATTTCTGGTAATTTTTATAATACTAAGCATTGGATGAGTTAATAATCGTAGTAAACGAAAATAATGTTTAAAAAAAAACTAACATAGTTTGATACGAAAATTAACTATTATAAACAATACAATTCATATAATATGTTCTAACTTTTGATTGTGTAGCCTAAAAAAGTTACATATAAACGTTATCTTGTCACTAACAAATCTGACTTATTTTTTAACATTATTTTAACCAGACGGACAACGTAATATTATTATAATATTATAATATTATATTACAAACTAAAAAATGATCAATATTTTTTGAGTAAAAAGAAATATTTTACTAAACGTACGTATTATAAGTCCGTACTTAAACTACTGAATCAAAAAAAAAAAATTCACATTTTTACAGTATTGTACCATTAAAATTATAAGTACAATATAAACAATATTGTGTTTCTGCAAACATTATGGGAAATAAATTATTTATAGTTTATAATGCAAGTTCATATACTATTATGAGTAAAAATAATAATAATATAACATGAAATAAAATATATATACCTATAGACATCACCAATATTATAACTCAAAAATAAAATTCTGATACATATCTAAAACTTATTATTTATCATTGGAATAATGATTATAAAATGCCAAATCCGAAAAAGTCTCTCAACAAATATTTAAATAACAGATAACCGAAGAATTATGATTTAAATAACTTTAAAAATGTAATTAAAATGTATAAACATTAATTATTGCAATAAAAACATCATTCTAATTTCGAAGTAAATTATTTCTAAATTTTAAATTGAGTCTTGCACTACAATATTGCCATGAACTAATGTAAAATATCGAAAACGATATCTGCAGACCATAATAATTACAAACAGAACGACTTTCGATATAATTCAAATAATATACAATAACACATCAAATAAATTTGTGATCAACGCTTATACACTACCATTGTCCTGTAAACATTCACATAAACGATATATTTGTTAAACATTTTATAAACCACTATTGCAACAGGTTGCGCGTCTGACTCGTGTATTGTTATACAAGAAAGATTTCTTATAGCGTACAGTGAATGCATTTTAGGATTTTCTACAGTTCGAATTTCTATAATGTTCGATGCTATGTATAATTGTACAGTATTCTCCTCCTATCTTGTAAAACAATATAAATTTGTTGTTATTTCGTGTTTATAATTAGCGTTTAGTCAATTCTAGTCATCCCATATCGGAACCGATATTTCCATCACACGAAAATAACGACCTATATGGGTTCATGTTTAAGGCACCTACCCTTTTCCCTGGTTCATATCAAAGACCCTAAATACCGGAACATATTAACCTGTCCGATAAGCTTTATTAACACATCATCTACCTACAATGAACGATTTAAAATTAACTGTAAAACAGGATGTTTTAGATTGCAGAGCAGAGATATTGAGGGTGTTTGGAACAGTGTTATTATAATTAGAGTAAAATATATATATATATATATATATATATGGAATGTACATATAAGACTACCGTAAACATTATTATCGCATTTTATTATAGTTTAATAGTACTTATCCATTTAACATTTATCATATTATAATGAATTATAACAGACTAAAATATAATGATACAACTATTGTACGATCGTACACGTTGAGTGTAATAATTTTATCATGAAATACAATACTCAACAAAGTGTAAACATGGATAATACAGGGCCGTATTCAAAGCAGGGCAAGAGGGCATGGGCCAGGGGCGCAATTCTTAGAGTTCTAAGAGGGGCGCAAATTTCAATACTACCTACTTATGTAATATTTTTCACGTAATATTCGAAAAATGTATATTTATTTTAATGACTTACTATAGATTTATAGTTTATGTACCTATTGAAGTAATATAAATTATTAAAGGTTATTAGTTATTACTTGAAATATACTATGTATTGTTACATGTTTTATATATTTAAAATAATATTTTTTTTTGTGACGGGGGGGGGGGCGCAAATGCAGTGATTCGCCAGGGGCGCCTCCAAACTGCAATACGGCCCTGGGATAATATGATCCATTTTATAGTAATTAAAACTATACCAAAGCATTTATTCTTAATATTGTTCTTACTTTTTATCTGCAGTGTCGTTTTAAAGCGTATCAAAAATTGAATATTATGTAAAGGAGACTACGTTTTTTTTTATATTATTTTTAAAACTGTATTACATATTATTTACTTTATTAAAATTAATTTAAAATAATTTTTAACACATACATATAATTTCCAAAGACAATTTCACATTAATATTATTAAAATTAGTAATCAAAAACAATGTATGTATATAAATATATATTTTTTATTTCTTTTTTTTTTTCCGCATATTATTTCTTTTAAAAAACAATACAAATGAATTCATACTGTTTCTGTCGAAATAGCTCATGACTTATGAGTCATGATCAACTGAAAAATCACTATAAATTCGTACGTTTGATGTATTCGATTGGTTGTACAAATAGATATATTGCCTAATATAAGTGCTAGTGTATATAGCTCGGAACCTTTTTGTACATATACAAAGTAATTGAGGACGGTCAATGTCGCTGCTTGGGTTTAAGTGTTGGACGATAAAATTTGGTTCAATTTGGTACAAGGTTTATAACTTGTAATTATTTTTCTCTTTTTGACTTCTGTAATATTTTTCGACGGGTTGAACAGTAATTATTATTAAATCATATTATTTCATTGGACTATATAACTTGTTATTTTCTATAATTGATTCGAATTCTACTAATTTTCCCCATAACTGAATGTTTTGAGAAAAGTTATGATATTTTTATTTTTGCTCTTAACCATAAAATATCTATGCAAAAAAAAATTATCTGACTAATCTGAAAATAAGTAAATCAAGTTTAAATATGTGAATATAATTGGTCGAAGAACGCTCCTTAAAATATGCATTTACTTTTTTATTCGTCTTAAATTAGATACTTGAAAATATTCGAAGACTGGTAACTGCAAATTCTATAGTTGGTTTTTATTCATTACAATTATTCGGAAATTATTCTAATCTATGATATGAAATTAAAATTATACTCTGTCATTTGAAATGAATGAAACATAAATGATTTTAGTTACAAAAATTGTAAAAGGTATACTTGTTTGTAAATATATCCCATAATAATTATTTCAAGTTGTATATGAGTATATTTATTTTCTTTAAAAAAAACATAAATTGACGATTAACTTAAAAAGCGAGTGTTAAACGCCAAAAAACTATTGATTCAGCTGTTGTCACTTAAATAAATATAAAATATGGATAATTAATTGTAAAATACCGAATTGCAAAATTATTTTATTCGCTATTAATCTTAAACAGATATTTTTGTGTTCTTTCGAAGTATATTAAATGATAGATTTATTAGAGTAATAGTACCGTAATGATTAAATATTAAACATTAAATCTATAATATGTGGTTTATTACGATTGCTTCTTGAGAATTTAATTATTGTTTAAATTATATAAGCCAATTATTTTTTTTTAATTTTCACCCAAAATATACTTTATTGTATATCATACTATGCGGTCACAGTATCAAAATAAGTAATCAATTAAAAATTGTCTTGTTTAAAGTACGTCGATTTTTATCTACGAGTATATGTAAAAAACATTCATTGACTTTTCAAATTGAAATCTCCGTATAGTTATTATATTTTCTTTTTATATATATATTTTATAAGCTATAACATAAATTAAGATGGTAAAATTCAGTGTCCCGGAAATTTAAAATAAAAGGTATGATGTTTTTATACCTAATTATAAATTATAGAACTCTGAACACTATTAATAATCAATTACCTGCAAGAATATTTAAAAAGTTTATAACATTTTAAGTACATAAATATATATTTAGAAGTTTTCTTCAATTTGTTTTACGTTCAATAGCATATAAATAAGACAAATACTTAAGAGCAATAACTTCTTAATTTGTTAACCAAAAAAATAATATTTTCTTAATAAATTCCTAAAAAATATTTTATATCTAGAACTAAATTTTTGGAAAATATTATGTATTATTTGTTAAATACTTAATAGTTAAACGCAATTTATAATTTATAAAACCATCAGTACACAGAACAATCAATCATTATATTTATCATAGTCATTGAACACATAAACACAAGTACCCGATAGCAATATTTACCTATTTTTTGTCTAGCGGTTTTTACACCTTATAGTTACAATTAATATATTACGAATATAGTTTATACAAATATTGTCTATTATTTCAGTTACAGTTCGTGTTCCTTTAACATCGGACATAAATAAGACTACAAGAGGAGTACAACCATACAAGATGTGTGCTCCGCGTGTTTTTAAATAACGTTAATATCGAGCTTTCCAAGCTAGATGCATATGGTGCGTTTACACAAAAGAAATAACTTGAGATCACCATGTGTTAAAGGACATACTTTTAATGCGGTTTCTTTCAAACAATGTGTGTGTGTGTGTGTGTGTGTTTGTGTAAAAAGTTGTATCGGTCTTGTTGAATAATATCCACCGGCTGGTCCCTACGAAAGTTTCTAACCAGTTCTTTGCACACATAAATCATAATCATTGATAATTTCACCACCGACAATGATTTTGAAAAATGTCATTATTAACTAATTTATTAGTCTCGCCTACACGATAAAATATAATTATTATTTTCATCAAGTATTTTTAGAATTACTTTCTATTTATTTATTATTTATAGATAAAAAAAAAAATAACTCAATTGGTTATGACATCTCATCAATCAATTATTAATATAACAACTGTATCACGTTTTAAGTGCACCTATTTCCTGTGGTTACAATAATATTCGTAACGGATTTATGGAATTCATATTACTACAGTAATTATTATTTCCTCTATACGAGTCTCGCTGGAATGGTCGTTGTTTGTCTGTTAAAGTTTCCTTAAAGCTATATGTGGTACTGTTTTTAACGCGGAATTATCTGAACTATTGTTTTCAAATTCGTAAATATGAATATTGAGCGGATTCATTTATTAAAAAAAAAAAAAAAAAATAGCCTCGTTATCTTCATAGCCAGATAATATGTTGTTTGTCAATTATTATATAGGTTTTTATAGTTTTTATAGTTTTTATAACTCATATCGGATGAATTCCTTTTGCCCTTTTCATCTACTCTTCATAATACTCTATTTATCACACTTGATGGAATTATTTTTCTTATTTGTCATCCGTAAACATTTATTGCTGTTCCATTTTCTGATTCTTTAATTCGACTTATATACAGTTTATTTACTCAACACTATATTCTGCTCTCGATCGTTGCGCTTTAGTCCAGCGCGTTTATTACGACTTGAACTCGAGGGTTTTTTTTTTACGTCGTTTTATTGGATTATTTCATATCTTACTTTTATTTCATTCTTTATCTTCGCCGCTATCGGCAATCTCGTTTATGACAACAATAACAACACGGACGAAATCCGTTTAAATTTTCAACATTTAACTTAATAAATCTCTTGTTCTATTAATATATCTGGTGCTGTTGTGTTTAACACCGATACTGCTGTAAAATTACTTAAAAATCTCTCACTAGATGTGATCATTCCTATTTGTTTTCTAAGCATCTTAGCTATTTACATATTATATTTCATTAATGAACATTTAGTCTGTATTTTCGTTTTTGTACATGGTATAAAAAGAAAGTCTAAAAAAATCTAAATATACTCGCTCAGAGATGATTCCATTAAAAAATCTCAATTATAGATTGAAATATAAATAAGAAACCTAAGAAGATGTTTGAATTTGAGTATCTATCAATAAGTCAATACGTAGTATTTTTCTATGAAAACAAAATTAGTGCTATATCTTAAAAATAATAAAATATAAAATACGTGACTCCTACACTCCATGGACAGGTGATATTCAAGGATGAGTGAATAATATTACAGTACTGATGTTTTGAACTTGAAATCAATGGAACATTGCTCTAGAAAAAACGATATTGAGCAAACGAAATTGAATGAATTAGTTCATATTTTTTATAATGGTTGATAAGTAGAATAACCAAATAGAGAAGGTATCACTATGCATGGTCCTAATAGTGATACCTTTCACTATTAATGCTCTAATTTTTGCAACAAAAAAGAGCATCTACAATTTTGGATGTAGAAAATTTCAAATTCCAATAAACAGCAAAAACTTCATTCAAATATTTCGAATCTATGGAATTATCTTTCGCTAAATAACTAATATTATTTAATATTTAATAAAATTGATTTCATCAAAATAAAATGTTGTAATGCTTATAATTTTTGATAATTTAATTAATTATTTAAAAAAATAAATTAAGAATTTAAATGATTTAAAAAAAATGTGTACAGAATTTTTAGGTCTTAAGTAAAAAGATTGAAAGTTGTGTATCAATTTTTTGCAAAAATTAAAATCCTGTCAGGAAATTCGTAAAATAACCCCCTTAAAAGTACCAATTCAGATCATATTTTCTATTGGAAATCTTTTATGATTTTGATGATCGAGCAATCCTTCTAGTTAAAATTCTGTAATTAGACACTGACACAAAAGAAAACTCATATCATAAAAAACCAATACATTCATCTTTCATTTAAAAACTGAATAATATCATTTAAATAAAAATAAAAATATAATTGATTAATTTGGTTACTAGAAATAATATTCCAATGAAGCTCTATTGACTATTTCTTATAGACTAGGAATATTGGATTTTATTTGTGCCATCTATAGTAATCATTAGGTACCGATATTACATTATTATATCGAGTTACACCAAAGACCATAGATGTGAACAACGTAAATTAATTTTTCAAATTTTAGGGACTCGTTTAATATTAAAACGTAGAATCAACTAATATGTACCTAAAATGACTCAGCAATCAATTCGCCTTAAAAGGTTTTTTTGTGACTCGGTTCGTATGCAACCATATTCATTTATTATTATTATAATTATTTTTTGCTGTACGATAATATTTTTTCGATTTTGTACGACATTTTCGTTGTTATTTATAAATTATTTTTTATTACATGGCAATAGTTTTGAAGAAGATTTCATTTATTGCGTATATAAAACGGACTTTTATCGATTTTCGTTTAAGCAAATTATTTCAGTGGTATTACATATTTATAAATAAATGTTTGCCAAATCTTATTATTTTGTTTATACCTGCGGTAAAGAGTGATAAACTCGAAAAACTTTTAAGTTATTTTTTCTTTTACATCACGATATTTAATTATTTATTAAAATCATTAAATGTTTATTTTTCATAATTATAAGTCTTACATACAGGTATATTCAGGGACGGACTGAGAGTATATCAGCCCAGGTGGAGATGAAATATACTGGCCCAAAAGCATAATAATAATATCTTTATTGTCATAGACGTTAATATGGTGTTGCTGTCACACTTCCCTCCATCAAAAACCATGTTAGTTTTCCAATTTTTTCTTACTTGAATATTGTAATCTCACCTAAATAGTAGTATTAGTACCTACTATTCTTTAGCTTTCTTGATTATTAGCCATGTTCATCCGTATGCTATTGTTAGTAATAGACAATAAATTATAATTCCTTGTGTGGGCAAATAGTAAAATAATTTAATTATTTTATTACTTTTATATGAGGAACATAAATCAATGTTGGTTGGTAAAAAAAAAGTTAACTCTTTATTATTAATGAATAATGATCAACTATCAATTTGATAAAACTTAACAACATAATATAATATTATAATATTAGTTTAGGATAAAATGTTATACATTAAGCTTGAGCTGTTCTTAAGATAATCTACAACTTTAGATAATAATAATAAAAAATAAAAAAATTTAATCTGTTATAAATAATGAATAAAGTGTTATTTAAATGTGTAGTGAATATATAGTTTGGTAAATAGTGATTGTTAATTTAATGTAGCTAGCGACCAATTTATTTAGTCTGCATGTACAATAATATTAAAATGTTGGGCAGTTCTAAAATTTTCTTAGCACAAGCTCTGTACCTATAGATTATTAGTTTATAAACGAAAATTACATGTATCCGACTAAAAAATACACCCACTCGCATTTGTGTGTATGTATATTAGCTTTTGGTTGGTGACCGGTACAATAGTAATAAGTAGACATCAGGAGCTAATAATTACGATTAAATAAAAATATAAAATATAATATAATTATACAAAAATATACACATTTTCAATGCGCTAAGCTGATAACTGAATGATATAACACTATAGAAATAATTAATAGTATTATATTTATATTATGGTCCATATACGCTATGTTTATGTTTATAGCAGATGCGAAACTAAAAAAATAAACTGCATGACAGACGGCCAACTCACCATAATATCACAAATTTATTATTTAAATTTAGGGCTCCTAAATTGACCGGCCCAAGTGGACTTCTCCGCCTTTCCGCCCTGGCCAGTCCGCCCCTGCATATAATTGTTATTGTTATTAATTTACAATTGTCGGGTATTATAGTAATCAGTGTGAAATAATGCTGTATCATTGAAATAATATAATCGTATTAAATAAGAATACATCACCGTCAATTGTGATTCAGTTCACTTGCAGTGCACTCAAAATATTAGTATTTCATATGAAGAAATAATCTATATATTGTATTAAAATAGTCGTTTTAATATAATATATAAATTATAAATTTTGTTTATATTACCGTATTTACCTATTACCGTTTCTGTAAGCTCCATCAGCTTAGACATCTCTAACCATACCACTACAGTGACTCTAACCCAAAGTGTATTTAGTTGTATAGTATTGGAATCAACTGACCAATAAATAGAATAATATCAACTATTAGGTTGTGCCGATTTTTGCTTAAATTTAAGAAGATGCGTATTCACTGTTATTATTACGAACTGAAAATACGCCAGTGTCTAGTTATAAGTATTTGACTTAAATGAGGATAAAAATACATAATTAAATTCCTACTAACAGACTCAAAATATACAGTAATATTCTAACAATAAAGAACTACTGCGTTGGTTCGTTAATAACTATAATTCAACAAATAAACAAAATGATTTAATTAATATTTCTAATAATGTCTTTTATATCTCAAAAATTTAGGATTTCAACGTCTGATAATTTTAAAATTACTTACTTTCTCAGAAATGTATATTTATATGATCTTTGCATTTTATATTGTAAGTAATTTGTACATGCCACAATAATTTATCATAATATTTACGTTTTTGTAGTTCCATTGCTCTTTTTATCGTGGTATTCAAAATAAACAATTGTTTGGTCAGGTTAAAATATTTAACAATAAAAAGATTTTTATCAAATATTTAAATATTTAAATGAAATAACTCCTTTTATTCTAGAGTTAATATCTTATTTGATTTTTTTTTATTATTGAGTTTTTGATGTACCATTTATGTTCTTGTAGAATATAGTTATTGATTTCTTTTACAAATCTGTACCAAACGATTTTGCATTTGTATGGAATAAAAAATAAAATATACATTTAAATATTTACCTACAAGATAAAATATATTTTCGTCAACTTATTGTTTGAAACATCTGTCAACCATATTTATAATAAGCCGTAGAACAATATACATTAAATATTTTAATATAAGTATTTATTTCAATACACATTCAATCAATTGAATAAACTCAGATACATTTTCAATATAAACTTTAGAATATAGTATTAATTCCAATGTGCTTGCGCAAAAAAGTTGTTGCACATGGTGTTTGTTATCAGTATCTACAATTTGTTTATACGTATAGTAAAAAATTAATAATTTGATTAAAAACAAACGTTTTATTAGTACAGAAACTATATATATATATATATATATATATATATATATATTTGATACTATTGAAGAAACGAGTATCCAATAACCGCCATATGAAATAATAACAATAATTTTAACCTATTCCAAAATATGAAGTTTAAATTATTGTTATTATTTTATATGACGGTTATTGGATCTCGTTTCTTCAATGGTATCAAAAATATAATGTTAACCATTTAAAAACTATCGATTTTTATTTTTAGCAACTGTTTAACAGTTAAAAACCAGTTTTTGACATATTTCATTAGCATTTACGGCCCCGATATAATAATTGTAAAGGATACATTTTCTTGCACACAGTGGCGTATTTCGAAAAGGATTCCCGAGTCACGAACCGTCCCAGAAGAAGAAAAAAGATTTAAAAGTCATAAATGCCTTTTTTTTAAAAAAAATAAATAAAATTAAAAAAATACGCCATTACCTGCACACCTACAACGTGATGATATTGAAATACAGTTATTTCCATTACCGCATTCTTCATTTATATAACATACTTAATAAAAAACGTTTTCAAAATTTAAATTTACCAATAAATCAAATTATAAAGGCTAGAATTGGATAGAGAAGCATGGCATAATAAAAACAGCGATAAATCTAAATGACCCTGGATAATCCAATAATAATAATAATAATGGTTATAAATTAAATTATCAAAATTTAGATCCAAACATTTGTAAACAAAAAAGTCTTAATTTAAGTTAAATACATTTAAACTGATAAATAAACGTCGATGAATAAGACATTTTCCAAATTAAAAAACATTTTTCATGTAGTGACTAAATATTTAAGACAAAACAGTCATAATAATATAAGAGTCATAATAAATAGTCATAAAAAGGAGTTTTTATTATATAAAAGAGCCTTCTTTTTTATCCGTGCTCGCATATTTCGAAGAGTATTCATCGAATTTTAGTACAGTTTCTACTAATGGATTGACCGCATTTCGAGGATGGTTTTAATGAATATATAATAACATTCAAAAATAATTAAAAAACAGTATTATTCATGTAGATCGTTATTTTAAAACTTACAAAAATATTGCTGTAGTAGCATTATGATACTTAATGGATGTAGGTATCTCAGGTGAACCTGTAATAATTTTATTTTGCTTTTTATTTATAACTTGTTTATGAGATTTTTCGTTTTTGTTTTTTGTACACCATATACGTATAGTAAAGTTAGAAAAACACCAAAAATATTAAATTTGTCTCACTGGTCTATAATTTGATGTTAAATTAAGAGAATTGATCGAACATTTCTACTTGAAACTATCTAACATTTCTATTAAAACACTGAGTTAGTATCAGGAAAAAACAGTATTGTCATAAACTAGTCAATGTATTAAATTAAATAATACTGTTTAAATTTAATTTATTAACTAACATTAACTATTCAGTTGATCCTTTCGAAGATTTAGAGAAGGTGGTATATTATTTAACTAAATTTTAAGTTCTATGACTGTTCCATAGCACAAATTAAATTTCTAGATTAATACTCCTTTAATAATACTCGGGAATTTAAGTCCACAAAAATTTGCAAATGTAAAAAATTGCAAGTTAATCATTTATCTACATCAATGTAAAATCAAACAAAATATATTTATACTGAAAAATGGATGTGAGACACTTAACGTGGTGTAAACAGAAATATTTATTGCAAATTTAAATTTAAAATCGAAAATTAGAACAAAAATTTAATTTTTTTTTTCTAATACACGTATTATTAGTTAAACCAATAAATGTCTTCACACTCTACTCAAAATTTAAAAAAAGTATATTAATGGTATATCTCCGTCGAATACTTGATACTGGTTAAACTGCAGTTCTACATAGTATACTGCGGTTCTAGCTAGTATGGTATAATTCAAATAATAATAATAATAAGAACTTTTATAAATAATAATTATAATGAAATAAATTTCTAGAACAAAGTAAACTGGATCACCAAGTGAGTTTTTAATTTTTGAGCCCCGTTTCTAAATGAAATACTAATTATTTGTGAACTAATAGCATTACAAATTAGCAACTTTCTTGAGCCAACAACCGCAAATTAATTTTTGAAATATTACCAATATTTGATTCAGAGTTTGAAAATTAAAAAACTAGACTAAAAATAAAAATAAATTTAAAAAAAGGTTATGTAAAAGGGTTTATTAAAATAAGGTAACCAACTATC